>MCJB01050900.1:0-28355 GCA_002018475.1 Nicotiana obtusifolia | reverse complement strand
GGGGGAGCGGCACATATGCACTAGGTGAAGAGAGTCCGTGCATAGCTACTAATTATGCTTATGTCCGGGTAATTTAGGACCCAAATCATGAAATACTTGTAATGTTTGCACCCTGTCTTGTTAATTAAAGTGCTTAAATTATATTGGAACTTGATAGAGGAATTGTAAAAGATCGAATTTCACTTAATTGGGTTTTGGCGGGTTACTTGACCGTTTATAGAAATTGTGCTTCTTTGTGTATTAGCCTTGTAATATATTTTAAATCTGATGTTCATGAATTATCCTCTCTTCTTGTGGAGCGGGTCGAACGCCTCGGCAGTAGAATAGATGCATCTGTGGTTCGTGCCGCTCGACCCTCGGTAGTGTACACATTATTCTTGATCGGGCCCGTACGACCTCGGCATAAATCGTGCGTAAGATTACACGGAACCTAATTATACTTGATATTATTTTATGGCTTGAGACATTTCAATTATAAATGATAGAACATGACCTGGAACTTACGATTAGTGAAAGAATTATGTATTTACTGCTTGTTATTGAGTTATTATTATTGTTTATACTACTCATGCTTATGTAGGGTTTCTGCCTTTTATTGTTAGTCCATAGTAAGTGTCGAAGTCGACCCCTCGTTACTACTTCTTCGAGGTTGGACAAGATACTTAGTGGGTACATGTTGTTTGTGTACTCATGCTACACTTCCGCACTGAGTATGCAGGATTTGAGACAGGTGCATCTAGCGATCATATCGGCATGCACCCCCGTTACCCCGAGGCCTAGTGGTGAGCTGCTTCCTGAACCGTTCTGCAGCACCTAGAGTCTCTCTTTTGTATCTCTTTTCTTTCTATCTACTTTATTTCATGCAGTAGTTAGAGTTTTTTATATTCTACTAGTTGCTCAAACACATGTGACACCAGGTCTTGGAACACTTACTAGTAGACTTTATGGTTTTGGGGTTTTATTTCACTGCATTTGCTCACTCATGTGCCTTCGTCTATTTATTTAAAAATCTTCTACTCCTTAATTTCTTAATTACTTGGAATTTATTAAAAGATTAATCACATGGTCTGTTCACCGTTGGCTTGCTTAGCGGCGACGTTAGGCGTCATCAAAACCTAATAAAACAGTTGGGTCGTGACAACATGGTATCAGAGCACTAGGTTCACGTAGGACTCACATGTTATGAGCAAGCCTAATAGAAACTTGCGGATCGGCACGTAGACGTCCTTATTCATCTTCGAGAGGCTATAAGGTGTTAGGAAACTACTCTTTCTTCATCTCTTATCGTGCAATTGATATTAATTAATTTTCTTTCTCTTATTCTCTCACAGATGGTGAGAACGTGCGCGGTAGACGTACTCGATCATGGAGGAGCTGCTCCTCCAATTGCTAGAGGCCGAGGCCGAGGGAGGGCTACAGCTCGTGTTAGAGGACGAGGACGTCCCAGAGTTGCCCCAGTTGTGCCACTAGTGGATCCAGTAGAGGATCCTATTATCAAGGAGCAGGGAGAGGTCCCTGCAGCAGAGCCAGCCTAGTGGATTTCGCGTCCGCACCAGGATTCCAAGAGGTCATGGGTCGTATGCTGCGGTCCATAGATTCTATGACTCAGGCTGGTTTATTTCCAGCAGACCCAGCCACATCTCAGGCGGGAGGGAGAGCGCAGACCCTACCGCTCAGGCTCTAGGGCATGCAGCTGCCGTCTATCAGACCCCGGGCGCACTACTCGTGGGTGGAGCCCAGCCAGTTGCAGCAGCTTTACCTGAGCCTAGACCAGCTGTGGCCAGCAAGCCGCAGAAGCTATTGGATAGATGGACTAGACTGCACCCTCATATCTTCGAAGGTAAGCGACATGAGGACCCCCGGGACCTTATTGATCGGTGCAGGGACAGACTTCACAACATGAGGATATTAGAGTCCCATAGGGTGGACTTTTCCACCTTTCAGCTAGAGAGCAGGGCCCGTAGGTGGTGGCAGTCCTATCTTCTCAGCAGACCATTGGTTCTCCTCCCATGACTTGGGATCAGTTCACACACCTCTTCTTGGACAGGTATATTCCACCCTCTCAGAGAGAAGAGTTGCGGTTTCAGTTCGAGCAGATCTAGCAGGGTTAAATGTCAGTGGCCGACTATGAGGCGAGGTTCTCAGAGTTGTCTCCCCATGCACTCGTGATACTTCCTACTGATGCAGAGAGAGTACGGAGGTTTGTTGCAGGTTTGCACTCTGGTATCCAGGCCACTATGGCTCGAGAGGTTGAGATGGGGACTTCTTACGAGCTATTTGTGGAGATAGCTCGGAGGATCGAGGATATAGGTCAGTGTAGCCGAGTGCAGGCGACGAGGGATAAGCGGTTTCAATATTCTGGAGAGCTTAGAGGTGCCCCCGCTGGGGCCAAAGGTCAGTTTGTGAGGGGTCAGTCTAGCAAGCCCACATATCCAGCACCGCTGCCTCCTCGGGGTGCTCCAGTGCGACATTATTTTAGCACCATGCCAGAGAGTTCCTACCACCCACCAGCTACTCAGGGTTCTTCCTATGGTTATTCAGGCCATTAGGGTCAGACTTCAGGTCAGCAGTCCACCGTACCGAGAGGTTGTTTCGAGTGAAGGGATCTTAGTCATATGCGAAGGTTCTGCCCCAGGCTTCAGGGCAAGGCAGTGCAGCAGGGTTAGCAGCTTATGATTACAGTACCAGCTGCCACTCTATGCTTTTCCGGCCAGACCAGATGCAGTGGCCTCAGATGTCGTGATCACTGGTATTATTTCTGTCTGCGGTAGGGATGATTCCTTACTATTTGATCCAGAGTCTGCATATTCATATGTTTCATCTCTGTTTGCTCATTTCCTGGGAGTTCCTCGGGAGTCCTTGGGTACTCCTATTTATGTGTCCACACCAGTGGGCGATTCTGTCATGGTGTATCGGGTTTACCGGTCCTGTATTATGACTTTCTGTGGTTATGGGACTAGAGTGGATCTTCTGTTGCTTGATATGACCGAATTTGAGGTCATCCTGGGCATGGACTGGTTATCTCCATATCATGCCATCCTTGATTGCCATGCCAAGATTGTTACCTTAGCAATGCTAGAGTTACCTAGGTTGGAGTGGAAAGGATCGTCTGTCAGTGCATCAAGTCACGTTATCTCTTTTCTGAAGGCCCGACACATGGTCGAGAAGGGTTTTTTGGCTTATCTAGCTTATGTTCGGGATAGTACTACAGATACTCCGGCGATTGATTCAGTGCCTGTGGTCTGGGAGTTCTCCGATGTGTTTCCTTCTGATCTTCTAGGCATGCCACCAGATCGTGATATCGATTTCTGTATTGATTTGGCCCCAGGTACCTAGCCTATCTCTATTCCACCGTACCGCATGGCTCCGAAAGAGTTGAAGGAATTGAAGGAACATCTTGAGGAGTTGCTAGCAAAAGGGTTCGTCAGACCGAGTGTGTCACCTTGGGGTGCACCGGTATTATTTGTGAAGAAGAAATATGGGACTATGCGGATGTGCATTGATTACCGCCAATTGAACAAAGTTACCATTAAGAACAAGTACCGTTACTGCGTATTGATGATTTATTTGACCAGTTGCAGGGTGCCAGGGTGTTCTCTAAGATCAACTTGAGATCGGGATACCATTAGTTGAAGATTCAGGATTAAGATGTTTCGAAAATGGCCTTTCGAACTAGATATGGCCATTATGAGTTTCTAGTGATGTCCTTCGATTTGACTAACGCCCCGATGGAGTTTCTGGATTTGATGAACCGGGTGTTCAGGCCATATATTGACTCGTTTGTTATTTTCTTCATTGATGACATTTTGATCTACTCGCGTAGCATGGAGGAGCACGAGCGACATTTGATAGTGGTGCTTCAGACCTTGCGGAGATAGAAGCTATATGCTAAGCTTTCCAAGTGTGAGTTATGGTTGCATTCTGTGGCATTCTTGGGGCATGTTGTATCAGGCGAGGGTATTAAGGTAGATCCTAAGAAGATCGAGGTAGTTCAGAGTTGGCCTCGTCCTACCATGGCGACTGAGATCAGGAGCTTCTTAGGGTTAGCAGGTTATTATCGCCGGTTTGTGGAGGGTTTCTCATCTGTTGCAGCACCTTTGACTAGATTGACCCAGAAGGGTGCTCCATTCCGATGGTCCGATGATTGTGAACTTTTAGAAGCTCAAGACTACATTGACTTCAGCACTGGTGTTAGTGTTGCCTTCTAGTTCAAGGATATATACTATGTATTGTGATGCTTCACGTGTTGGTTTGGGTTGTGTATTGATGCAGGAGGGGCGAGTTATTGCATATGCTTCACGACAGGTGAAGCCCCACAAAAAGAATTACACATGTACACGATTTGGAGTTGACCGCGATTGTTCATGCTCTTAAGATCCGGAGGCATTATCTTTATGAGGTGTCCTGTGAGGTTTACACCGATCATCGCAGCTTGCAGCATTTGTTCAAGATCTCAATTTAAGGCAGCGCAGTGGCTTGAGTTCCTAAAAGATTATGATATTACCATCCTTTATCATCCGGGCAAGGCGAATGTGGTTGCAGATGCCTTGAGCAGAAAGGCAGAGAGTATGGGTAGTTCTGCATTCATTTCAGCAGAGGAGAGGCCACTAGCTTTGGACATTCAGTCCTTAGCTAACAGACTTGTGAGGTTGGATATTTCAGAGCCCAGCCGAGTTCTTGCATGCGTCGTCACCCAGTAATCACTATTCGAGCAGATCAAGGCTCACCAGTACGATGATCCGAATCTATTGGTTCTCAGAGAGACAGTACTGCGGGGTGGTACCAAGGAGGTTACTATCGGTGAGGATAGTGTTCTGCTACTCCAGGGTCATCTATGTGTCCCTAATGTTGTTGGATTGAGGGAAAAGATTCTAGAGCAGGCACACAGTTCTCGATGTTGTATTCACCCAGGTGCTACGAAGATGTATCACGACCTGAGGCATCATTATTGGCGGTGGCGGATGAAGAAGGACATAGTTGAGTATGTAGCGAGGTGCCTTAATTGCCAGCAGGTTAAGTACTAGCATTAGAGGCCAGGTGGCCTACTTCAGCAGATGGTTATACCTGAGTAGAAATGGGAGCGCATTACTATGGATTTCGTAGTTAGGTTGCCGCGAACCTTGCGGAGTTTGATGTAGTTTGGGTCATTGTCAACAGGTTGACCAAATCGGCACACTTCATTCCGATAGTGACCACGTATTCTTCAGAGAGATTATCCCAGATTTACATTCAGGAGATCGTTCGGTTGCACGGTGTACCTGTTTACATTATATTAGGTAGAGGTCCTCAGTTTACTTCGCATTTCTGGAGGGCGGTACACAGGGAGTTGGGGAGCCGGGTAGAGCTCAACACAGCCTTTCATCCGCAGACCAACGGACAACCGGAGCGGACAGTTCAGATCTTGGAGGATATGCTCAGCACATGTGTGATTGACTTTGGAGGGCAGTGGGATCGATTCTTGCCTTTGGCCGAGTTTGCTTACAACAACAGTTATTAGTCCAGCATCGAGATGGCTCCATTTGACGCTATGGTCGACGATGTCATTCGCCCATCGGATGGTTTGAGCCTGGCAAGGCTAAGTTATATGGTACTAATTTAGTGAAGGATGCCTTGGAAAAGTTAAAGTTGATTCAGGAGCGACTTCGCACAGCACAGTCCAGATAGAAGAGTTACGCGGATCAGAAGGCGCGTGATTTATCATTTATGGTAGACGAGAAGGTTCTCTTGAAAGTCTTACTGATGAAGGGAATCATGAGGTTCAGGAAGAAGGGCAATTTGAGCCCAAGGTTCATAGGTCCATTAGAGGTGTCGAGACGAGTTGGGGAAGTTGCTTATGAGCTTTCTTTGCCTCACATTCTTTTGGATTTCACCCGATTTTCCACGTGTCTATGCTCCGAAATCATGCTGACAGGTCACAGTGTTAGACTTCAGCACGGTTCAGCTAGATGAGAGCCTAGGTTATGAGGAGGAGTCAGTTGCCATTGTTGACAAAAAGGTTCACCAGCTGAGGTCCAAGAATATTTTTGCAGTAAAAGTTCAGTGGAGGGGCCAACCAGTCGAGGAGGTGACTTGGGAGGCCAAGGAGGACATGCGAAGCAGATATCCACACCTATTCAGCACTCTAGGTATGATTCTAGACCCGTTCAAGGACGAACGTTTGTTTAAGAGGTGGAGAATGTAACGACCTGACTGGTCGTTTTCCTTTCTAGATCCCCGATCCCCTAAATTAGACTCCTCATATGTGCTTTTACTATTTTATGACTTTCAGGGATGGCTAGTTAGGGATTTGAAAGGGTTCGGGTTGCAATCGGAATACTTAGTTCCTTAATATTGGCTTAAAAGGGGTTGAGTTTGACTTGAGTCAACGTTTTGAGTAAACGACCTTGGAATCGGGATTTGATAGTTCCAATAGGTTCATATGATGATTTTGGACTTGGCCATATGTCCGGATCAGGTTTGGATGACCCGGGAGTGTTTCGGCGCTTAATATTGAAAGCTGACGCATTGAAGGTTTTCAAGTTCTTTAAGTCTGGTCTGAAGAAGAATTTGGTGTTATCGAGGTCCGTTCGGGATTCCAAGCCTGGGAATAGTTCTGTGTGGTGATTTAAGACTTGCACGCCAAATTTGGCATCATTTCAAATTGATTTGATAGGAATCAGACGCGCGGAAGTGTTTTTAGAAGTTTTGAATTTCATGATTTGAGTCATGTGTTTTGGCGTTCGGTGTTCGATCACGCGAGCGAGTTCGTATGATATTTTTAGACTTGTGTGGATGATTGGTATGGAGCCCCGAGGGCTCGAGTGATTTCGGATGCGTTCGGAGGGGTGGAAGGACTTCAGTTTTCTAGTTTTTTTTGCTGGTGCCTCATGTATCACAAATGCGAAGTTCCGTTCGCATTTGCAAGGAACTCTTCGCATTTGCGAAGTTGGGAAGGCATTGAGGATTTCACATTTGCGAAGATCCTGCCGCTTTTGCGAACTGCCCCTCGTCGCATTTGCGAAGTTCTTAGTCGCATTTGCGACCATGGCAGTGATGGCCAGACTTCGCATTTGTGATGGTTTTGTCGCATTTGCCACCCTCGCATTTGTGAACTAAGTGTTGCAAATGCGACATCTGCAACCTGTGCAAGAACCTTTTTATTTTAGGACTTAGATCATTTCCCACTTGGTCTTAGGCGATTTTTAAGAGCATTTGTGGGGTGTTTTCATCAACATCAAGAGTTAAGTGATCTTTATCAATTCCTTAGCTTATTACACGGGTCATGGGTAGATTTAACATGGAAAAAATGTCAAATTAAAGGGATTTTGAGGAAAATCTAGAGTTTTGGTAAATATAGAATTTAACCACGAAAATGATTATGGAATTAGGTAAAAATTATATATTTGAGTCCATGAGGATATGGGTAACAATTATCTTTGAAATTTTTCGGAATCCGGGCACGTGGACTCGGGGATAAATTTTAAAAATCCTCCAATTGGGGTTGGGTAATCATTCTAATAGTTAGATTATGGACTTTTGAACAAGTATTAATTAAGTTACGCAGCATTTGACTAGTTTCAGATTGTTCGGCATCGAGTTGGGATTTTGGAGTGAATTTGAGGCCAGAAAGCGAGCTTTGAGATAAGGTAAATCTCTTGTCTAACATTGTAAGAGGGAGTTTACCCCATAGGTGATTTAAATTACTATTTGCTTCGAATTATGGGGGGCTACATACGCACGAGGTGACAAGAGTTCGTGCATATCTACTAATTATGCTTATGTCCGAGTAGCTTAGGACCCAAATCATAAAATACTTGTGATATTTTCACCCTACTTTTTAATTAAAGTGCCTAAATTATATTGAAACTTGATAGAAAAACTGTAAAAGACCGAATTTTACTTACTTAAGTTTTGGCGGGTTATTTGACCGTTAATTTAATTTATGCTTCTTTTGTATTAGCCTTGTAATATCTTTTAAATCGGATGTTCATGAATTATCCTCTCTTCTTTGTGTATTAGCCTTCTTATAATGATACTTGATATTATTTTATGGCTTGAGAGGTTGCAATTATAAATGACAGAATTTGACCTGGAACTTATGATTAGTGAAAGAATTATGTATTTACTGCTTGTTTTGAGTTATTATTATTGTTTATACAACCCATGCTTATGTAGGATTTCTGCCTTTTATTGTTAGCTCATAGTAAGTGTCGAAGTCGACCCCTCATTACTACTTCTTCGAGGTTAGACTAGATATTTACTGAGTACATGTTGTTTATGTACTCACGCTACACTTCTAAACTAATCGTGCAGGATTTGAGGCAGGTGCATCTGGCAGTCATATCGGCGCACACCCCCGTTACCCCGAGGCCTAGTGGTGAGCTGCTTCCTGAGCTATTTTGCAGCACTTAGAGTCTCTCTTTTGTATCTCTTTTTTTTTTTCTGTCTAATTTATTTCAGATAGTAGTTAGAGTTTTATATATTCTACTAGTTGCTCATACACTTGTGACACCAGGTCGTGGAACACCTACTAGTAGACTTTATGGTTTTGTGGTTTTTTTTCTCTGCATTTGCTCATTCTTGTGCCTTCGTCTGTTTATTTAAAAAATTTGTACTCCTTAATTTCTTTATTACTTGGAACTTATTAAAAGAGTAATCACATGGTCAGTTCACCGTTAGCTTGCCTAGCGGCGACGTTAGGCGCTATCACGGCCTAATAGAAAAGTTGAACAGTGACAGTAGGAGTGGGAGGTAAGGGAGCGATGTGGTAGGTGGGGGTGGAGTGAGGGTGGAGATGGGGAATGGAGTGAGAAATAAAACGGAGAGAGTTCGAAAAAAGTTTTTAAAAATATTTTCTTACTATTGGGTAAGGAAAATAAGTCATAAAGAGGAGTATCTAAATAGTGGCAAGGAGGAGGAGTACTTATGAAGAATGACTGTAAAAATATAATATAGAACAATTCAAAAGAAAAAGAAAAAGACGACCCGTCGACTACTACAAGAAAGTGACGAGAAGCAGTACATGTGTTATGGCGAAAATGAGTAGTTACTAAAAGGAGGGGCTAAAAATGTGATGATGATAAAATACGATAAATGGTAAAGTTAACAGAAAAATAGTGTAAAGAATAAAATGAAAATAATGTAAGGACAAAATAAAAATCAAAATAACGTACGTAACAATCCCACGACATCAATTTAGTTGTTATATTCTGAGATCTTAATTATTCAGATCTCAATCATTAAATATATTTGTAATTTAGATTTGAATATTAATATCTCAAATCTTAACCGTTAAGTCTGTTTGGTTTTTTAAATTTTACAACTACTTAATAGGTCTGAATATATATTAATAATTAAGATCTATGATATAAACTTAATATCCTTACAATGTTATACATTCTAGAATTTATGTAAAAATTGATATTTCATCAAAACTCTTATAATTTCACCACTAACCACCACCACTAGTCCTATCACAGTTCCCCACCATTATAAGCCACCACCCATGACTACCAATCCTCAATCACAACTCCCATTGCTGTCAAACGCGAATGTCAATTCTCACCACCACGAGCCATCATTTACAACCATCACCACCAATCACTATTATCACAACAACCATCGATCACCACTATCAGTCAGCACTATGTTCATCCATCGCAGTTATTAGTCATCACTACCATCAATCACCACCGTTAGCTACCATTGTCATCCACCATTTACTACCTATAATCATTACCTCAACCAACACCAACACCAACTACTACCTAGTCAGCACCCACAATCACCATATTTAGTTATCACCACCACCAACCACCATATAATTTTTAAAATATATTTTACCAATATAACATTAAATTATCATTTGATTGAATTTATATTTATTAATGTTTAAATAAAGAAAAATTATATACATTCAGACGTAGAGAAACAAACAGTCTTAATTATTTCGTATTCATATCTTAATATAACACCTTAATATTCATATGTGAATTTAAATTCAAACGTTTTAACCTTAATACACATATTAATATTCAGATGTGTATTCAAATTCAGACGTCTTAACCTTAATAAAAACAAATGAGAGCTTAAGTAGAATTTACTCTGAATTTAAAATTTTTTTTTTTTTTTTTTAAAGAAGGAGTTCTTAAATTTCAAAAGAAGTCCACATATTTACCAAAATATCCGGTTGAAACCTCAATTCAAAGGGCAATTTCGTAACGTTACCCTCACTTCTCCCTATAAAACCGTATCAATCCCATGATATCCCCTAACAACACAAAAACTCCCTTCCTGTATTTCTCATTTCCACACTCTCGCACAGAACCCCAAACCAAAAGGAATTCAATTCCTATTTTCATTTGCATTCACGAAAATGTCATCTCAAGTAACAGAAAATCACAGAGAAAACGCAGAGGTATTCACTGACCCAGCGATCTGCAAGCAGAAATCTCTCGAACTTCTCGACCAAATCAACATGCCAAAAGGGCTTCTCCCATTAGACAATCTTATCGAGGTGGGCCGGAATCATCAAACCGGGTTCGTATGGCTGAAACAGAAGAAGGCAAAAGAACACCGGTTCAAGAAAATCGGGAAACTCGTGTGGTACGACACTGAAGTCACGGCGTTTATCGAAGATCGCCGGATGAAGAAACTTACCGGGGTTAAAAGTAAGGAGATTTTGATTTGGGTTACTATTTCTGATATTTCTATTCAGGACCCGGAGTTTCAGAAAATTACTTTCGGTACCCCTACTGGAATTTCTAAGGCTTTCCCGGTTTCTGCGTTTGAGGAGTGAGAAGAAGTGAAGGGACATTATGTGGGATTAGTAAAAAGTGGAGTGCATTTTGTTTGGTGTTTTATTATGGTTAATAATGTCCTTTTTTTTTAAAAAGCTTATGTAATATGGAAATGAAAATCGTGAAATGGAAACTATTTTCTCCTGTGTTTTGGGTGATCGAAGTTAAACAAATTTCATGTAAGTATTATTTCGGAAAAGCATGGCCGAACAAATGGTATAAGTTGGTGAAAGGAGATTCTAAATATGCAAAATAAAAATATATGAAGTGAAAGAATAAGAGGACTAGAGAAAGTGTGTTCCTTTTAAGGTTTTTGGGCTCTAGTTACGTATAAAACGAGAATAAATTAAAGGCAAGGAAAAGAAGAAATTATGGTTCAACCTTTTATTTCGGTTTCGGTTTCGGTTTCATTTTCCAAAGAAAACCATGCCACGTTATAGTGCAAGAATATATGATTCATCAAATCAAAGGAATAGTATACTGACGTGAAATATAGAAAAAGTAAGAATTGAAAATTAGAATAGCAGAATCCTGTGGCGAAGACAGAATTTTTGTTTAAAAATTCAGAAAAAAAAATATAAAATTAAGGGAATTTAAAATATAAATATAAAGGTATAAATGAAATTTTATCTTATATGTATAACGTAATTTTCCGATTAGGGGATTTGGATGAACCTCCTTCCTCCCCTAAATCTGCCCCTACGAGAAGTACTAATATTATTTTATTTACCTTTGTCTCAACTCCTTTTTTTGTTTTCATAAATAAGGGCCGTTGGTTTTCCACAAATGTAGTGCAGTGTTTGTTAGATTATATATCATAGCGGAAGTAATTTTAGTATCATAAACATGTGTAAATTAAAAAAATAGCACATATGGAGATTATACGTGTGATAAATGATGAAAAGTGCATATTTTTTAGTATATTTGCATATTAATTCTTGTGTGAGTCGTGAGAGATTACGTAGTTTTTGAAGTAAAATATGCTCGTTATGTGTTTCTTATGTGTAGGAACGAGTTTGGATAATAAATGATCAAAAGATGATAATTTAACATAAAAAGGAAGAGATGAAAAGAATTGGGAGCTCGTCCAATCTCGTGTGTGGCACGAAAACGGACGCGAAAAGGAGAAAACTGAAGGCAAAAAATAGCTAAGTGAAGCGAAGGCACGGATCGCTTCGCGAACTAGAAAATTGCAAAAGCTGAGTCTGCATCCATGGGCGCGCGACGCTCAAAGGCAGACGCCGATTCCAGCTCTCCTATCTGAGATTGGATTATATTGGACGACCCTCCACCCTAAGTAGGTCATACAAATACATGCTAAACGTGATTTTTACACAACTGTAGAGGAGGAGACACTACTTTAGCGTTATACAACACTTTTGGAGGCAAGAATACACTAGGAGCAAGGAGGAAGATTCAACCACAAGTTTTTCCTTTATTCTTCCTGTTTTTTATTGTTGGTTATGAATTTAGTATTGTATTTTCACATACTATTATGAATAGCTAATTTATTATTTAGGATTTTGATGGAACCTTTTGGAGGATGAATTCTTGTTAAGTTTGAATATTATTTAGCCTTTAAATTTCTTTACTTGTTCAACTACGTGCTTATTTCTGTTGATTGAATGGCTATCAATTGACTGTGCCTATTTATTATATATTGCTTGGGAAAGGGTACATGTAGTTGTTGAACAACGTCACTTGTAACGTATATGAGGAATCAATACGTCAGTTTTAAAGGTGGGTTAAAGAATAACAAAGCCTCACATGGTCATAATGAGCGGTAAGATTGTGTCAGCTAGCGTATTCGGGAGAATATTGTTGCTCCCAAACGCACACGCAAGTATACGTGGCCGACAAGTAATATAGGATTTGGAAGTCAAGATATCGTACCCACAGGGATTTATATTAACTACTCACTAACACACCAATATTGTTATTCCGTCAAGCTAAATTCGAGTTCAAGAGTTTAATTATGCTAAACTACAATTCTAAGTAATACCTAAATTATCAAGTAACTAGGGATTTACCAATCGTATTGTGTTCGAATTAACTCTCACTTTCATATAATTCACTCATGGTTGCTAATTAATCGATAAATGCTCTCATAGCCTTCTCCCGAAGTACTACTCACCTATTCTCAATAGATTAATGCCTATATTCCTATGAAATCAATCTATTAAGAACGCATTAAGATCAGATATTTAATTAAGAACGGTGATTAGATATATTCCTATCCTAACCACAAATCCGCTCCTCCTGAGGTTAAGATCATGCTCTCTTCAACTCTTCTCTAATCTAAACACGGCTTTTCCAAGCATAGCATAGATAGTAAATAGAACCTAACTACTGGCCAGTCAATTAAGCAATTAAACACAGAATTGAAGAAACAACCATATGTTGGTGAATTATAATCAAGGTTAAGTTAATGTTAAATAACAATATTCATGGCTAATCACAACCCCATAACAATGGGTGTTTATCCACTCATAATAAGATCACCCAATTGCATAAGTTTTGAATCAATTTGAAATACTATAAAAAGATGAAGAAAACTGAGAATTATCCGCTTCCTAATGATCCCGTGTGTATTTTTCCTCCAAAGTGGCGTCTCCCCTCTCAAAAATAGGTTTAGTCTTGCTTTTATACATGTTGGGTAGGTCTAGGGCCGAAATAACCTTGTCCCGAGCGAATTTGGACAAAATCACGTCACCGGCGCTTTGGGTAGCGCCAGGCGCCCACCAGGGCGCTGCCTCAAATTGCCATTCTGCCTCCAGCGCCACAGGTGGCGCCAGGCGCTGCCTGTGGTGCCCAGATGCTCAATTCGTCCAATTTTGTTCGTTTTGGCTCAAATCTTGCGCGTTTCGCCCCCAATTGCTCCCGACTCATTCCTACACATAAAAACACTTCAAATTAATATAAATCATAGCATTTAACATACCAATTTCACGAAACAAGAGTCAAATATGAGGCGATATACATAGAAATATATATGCTTTAAGCTAAACATCAACACCCCACACTTAGACTCTTGCTCATCCTCGAGCAATGGAACTATCTAACAACCTCCCAACTATGTACAAACTTCATATCATAGGAGAGCACTCGAACTTTTAACCACACGCTATGCCCTTGGCCACAATCAATACCGGCACGCAAGCATGAACGCACAAAAATTCACACTCTTCCCGTTAAGCATACTCAAGTATAATACTTCAATTTAATATATTTCAACAACCTATTCGTCACCACCCAACCTCAAAAGTCGACTTGCAACCACTAAGCACCCTCAATTCATGCACTTACCCAACAAGAAAGTTTACAACATTACCAATCATTCATGAGATCATGTGCCCTTACCAACAAACAAAAGAGTGAATATAGATAGTCCACATATTCAAATATGCTTTTGAATATAGTTTAACGACATCGCACAATTGAACAAAATTCGCTCACTCTCACAAAGAATTCATATGCATCCCGTGGTCGTACCATAAGCTTGCCCGTAATGTAGATCTCTACTAATTTAAGCTAGGTAAATATAGGATCAATTAGGACTTTTAAGGTTGTAATGTAGGCTAAGGGACGGGTAGGATATATTTAGAAATAGTGACTAACCCTCCTAAGCACTTTAATACACTACATTCATAATTCAAGCACCTTTTCTTCTCAACCAATTCACTTGCCTTATACACATAGCCCTCTTTTTCAATTAAGCACTTCTATATTTTCACTAGCACAAATCAATAAGAATTGAAAGTATTTTCTACATACTTTCAGTATCATTTTTTTTTCTTCTCTTTTCTTCACACACTTCATACATTAAAGCTCATCGGCTAGTGACTTTTGATTTCAACTTTAGTGCACCAACGGGCCCTTCCATGGTTCCACTCAAAAGCTACTCCCCAATCTCTAACCTTACTTTTTTTAGCGACTAAGTGCCTTAGGAGGTAAAGGTTCAATCAAGATCAAATTAAGAACAAAATAGAGGTATGGCTTGTAATGTGGGTGCCAAAGAAAAGGTCTATAGGCTCAAAGGGGCTAGCAACTAAAAAAAAAAAATTGTTTATGTGACAAGCACATCCATGATCGAGCAATAAAATGCCTACAATTTCGCTTCAATTAACACACGGGCCAAGTTCTAGACTACACAAGATAGCACAGAAAATCATAAATCCTTACTCACACATTTCACATGACTCAATCGAGATGGTTCTGTTCAACTCTCAAGTCAAGCAAGCACACATAATTGAGAAATTTAAGCAATATTGCAATATGTGGCATACAAGTCAAACAACTGAGAAAAGGCGTCATAAAATAGGCTATTTACTTTACTTAGGCTTAACAATTCAAATCAAATAAACGGGAAAACAGAATGTATGTCATAGCCTAATGTGCCAGCATCAACCATGTCAATGAGTATCTCAGAACGACTCAGTTTCTTCCTAAACTACTCCTACAAAGAAATTAAAGTGCCTAGTTCCAGCTACATCCTTGGAAAAGAACCGGTGCCCAAAGAAAAACCAAGGAATACTACCTAACTATCCTAAAAAATAAAAATCTTTTTGGTGTTTTTAATCAGACTTTATCCCTCAAGAAAATTGTCCAACAGATTCATCGTCGGGAAAAGTCCGAGTTTTTCAAAAAAATTTCTTTTTTTTTTTCATTTAAAGCAACTAATACTACACTAGAACTACTAAAAGAACCAAAACAAAACCAGTTTATACATAATATACAATTACAACACATGTTTTCCTCCCACCCATACTTGAATGATGCATAGCCCTCGATGCAAGTAAAAATGTAAAAGAGAGTAGGGTGAAAAGAAAAACTCCCTGTCAATCAGAGTCCACTCCCCCAGCAGTGCCGGTGTCATCAGCATCCGATCCGAAAGGCACCAAAGTCATAGGCCCTGTAGCACTATCTCCATCCTCATCCTCAGTATCTGAGCCCTTGGCAGCGTTGACGTCCTCCGATGGGTGAACGAGGCTGCCAGGTGCAATCCCCAACATCTCCTTGGACGTGCTGGACAAGTCATCGTCGGTAATGCCGGCCCTGCTCATGAGCAAGTTCAAAGCGTTATAAATATACCTGTTGAAGTTCTCCTCTCGCTCCATTCGAGCAGTGGGGGTGAGTTTGGACAATGTCTCCACTACATATGTGATGTACATAAGCCCTGACGGCGCCTCCGCCACCTCATCATGTCCAGGATACTCTGGCACTCCGTGAAACATCATATATTGAGTCAGTAAATTGCCAAAGAAGAACCACCGAATTTGTCGCCCAAACCTGGTGCGGGCCATCTCACTGAGCATGATCTCAGCGACATTAATTGGTCGGCCGGTCATCAAGGAGAAGATGAGACACACTCTAGCGCGAGTGCAATCACTGGTGTGCTCCTCCGGCATTAGTCTCGCCTGCACAAAGTTATGCCACACCTTGGCAGTGTTGTTGCAGTCTGCGCGAACCATGGAGAGGTGTATGTTGCCCTGCTTCCGTAGCCATTTAGCGTTAGAATCGACGCCACAAAGAGTGTCTCGTATTAGCTCATATTTCGGCCTTTGGATCAAGCATTGGAGTCTCCTTGGATCGGCATTCTCAACCCCCAAATAGTCACACAAATACTCCCTACCCAGCGGCACATCCTTTCCTCGTACATGTGAAGTGCAGCTTCAATAATTCCGGTTAGCATACAGCTCTTGTACCATGCTCAGGTTTGCAGACCCCGGGCATTCCAAGAACTTGTCCATCTTTAGAGCTCGCAGCCTTGCAAGTATATTTGGGAATTTCCTCTCTAAGGCTGCGGTATTAATCCCCATCTCAAAGACGTACCGTCCCGCCGGCACGAAGTCTCGATGCCAAGCAATAGCAGCATCATCAACCAAGTCCAAACGATGCCTCGGCCTTAATGGCACTTGCTGACATCCCTCGCCGACCTGTTTCCCTTTGGATGGCCGTGAAGAGCTTTCTCCCTGCTTGCGCTTTTTGGTCACCGGAGAGGTGGTATAGGATTTTCCAATGCCTTTGCCTTTGCTAGTGCTATCACGAGCCATAGTATCCTGCAACACAAGTAAACATGAATGTGAGAAAGGTTTAAGACATATGCCTCAGGTTGGCATGCAAGTCATCAAATGACCCCACACTTAAAACCGAAAGCACAAGTACAAGTGTTGCACCTCAAAACTATGGGTACTCAAGGCTTCCCCATGCTACACAATAATGATTGATCATGGCAACGTGAATACTCAATAAGGTTAGCTAAAGGCATATGTCTGCACCTTTCACAAATACTAAAGTATGGTAAATTAGGCTAACTTACAAGATTCTACAACATACAACATACAAAAGCAATGGTGTAAGAACATGTTCTGCATCAAAGCCACATCCCCCAACTTGTAAAAGCATCCCTAGACACCCCACACTAGCCCAAATGCATACACAAGTGTATCCGGTTACTCAGACTTCACCGGTTCAAAAAAATTTTCACTCAAGCATTTAAACAAACACAATGTGGGCATGAAGTGTGTTCTTATATTTCAACAATGGTGGAACATGATGACCCTCCAAATTTTCAACGAAGTAGAGGGAATTCTAGTTTACTACTTTGAATACACATGAAACACACAAATTTTGACCAAAACAACACACCCACCATAAAGGTGTCATAAGAACTACATGAGGGAGTGAGAAACTATAATATGAAACTATGGGGAATTGGCGGTCTTGGGGATGGGAGTGAGGATAAATACTAATGAAAACACATAATAAATAGAAGAGAAGAAGAAGAACATACCTGGAGAAGGAGTGCGAGAGAGAATGAAAAATTAAAAAAAAAATTGTGAAGAAGAAGAAGAAGAAGAAGAAGAGGACGCGGGCAGCAACTGCGTTTTTTCTTCAAGGTGGAGTTTTGTATTTTTATTTTTGTTTGTTGGTGTTTCGGTGGGTTTGGGAAAGGATATGGGTACTAGTATTAGTGTAAATGGGTATTTGGGTTGGGTTAAATGGATATGGGTTAAGAATAAAATACAAAAAAAAAAAAAAATGAAAACTTACCTGACCCCCCCAGCTGGCGCCTCGCGCCCTCCCTGACGCTGGGGGCGTGGAGTATTCTACCTACAGCGGCCCAGGCAGCGCGGGGCGCTGGCCTGGGCGCTGGCCTGGGCGCTGTTCACATGATTTTTTTTTTTTTGAATAAACATCCCGATCCCCGAGCCTTATATATACCCAATTTACACGTCCTACACCATTACATCTAATATTTCTATACCTATAAATGAAGTGCAATACTCTATCTATTCTAAAAAAAATAAGAAGTTAAACTAGGAAAGCGATAAAAATTGGGTTGCCTCCCAACAAGCGCCTGATTTAACGTCGCGACACGACGCAGAGTCTCGCTTACTCGTCAGTGAGTACAACCTTGGTCTTCTCACGATTAATCATTCCTCCCCAATAATGCTTGACTCTATGACCATTCACCAAGAATTTCCGCTCACTATTTAAAGCTCGCAGCTTGATTGCACCATAAGGAGTGACTCTCACCACCTCAAAAGCACCTGACCATCTCGATTTTAGCTTCCCAGGGAATAGGCGTAGTCTAGAATTGAATAATAACACCTGTTGGCCTGGCTCAAAGTAACGCGGCTTGATATGCTTATCATGCCATCTTTTTGTCTTTTCTTTATATAGCTTAGCATTTTCATAAGAGTGCAGCCTGAACTCATCTTACTCATTTAACTGCATAAGTCTTTTCTCGCCTGCGGCCTCAAGGTTCATGTTCAGCTTCTTAATAGCCCATTATGCCTTGTGTTCTAGTTCAACGGGTAAGTGACATGTTTTTCCATAAACCAGCTTGTAAGGGGACGCTCTAATTGGCATTTTATATGCTGTCCTATATGCCCAGAGGGCATCATCCAACTTTGTAGCCCAATCCTTCCTATTCACACTCACCGTCTTGTCTAATATTTGCTTGATTTCTCTGTTTGACACCTCAGCTTGGCCACTTGTCTGTGGATGATATGCTGTAGCAACTCTGTGGTGAACCCCATATTTAGCTAGAAGGTTATTCAACAATCGATTGCAAAAATGAGTGCCTTCATCACTGATTAAAGCACGTGGAGTCCCAAATATCGAGAATATGTTCTTTTTCACAAACTCAGCTACCACCATGGCATCATTCGTTGGCAAAGCAATTGCCTCCATCCATTTCGACACGTAGTCAACTGCTAGCAAAATGAATTTGTTCCCTCTGGACGGTGGAAATGGCCCCATAAAATCTATCCCCCACATATCAAAAAGCTCAACTTCTAGAATGTTATTTAAAGGCATCTCATGCTTCCTTGTGATTGTTCCCGTTCTCTGACATTGGTCACACTTCTTAACGAATGCATGGGCATCTTTGAATAAAGTCGGCCAAAAAAGACCAGATTGTAGCACCTTTGCAGCTGTTCTATCCCCTCCATGATGGCCCCCATAAGGTGATGCGTGACAATCATACAATACTAGTTCCACCTCTTTTTCAGGAATGCATTCCTCATCAATTGATCAGCACATTGCTTGAATAAGTAGGGCTCATCCCAGTAGTAGAAGTTCACGTCATGTAAAAACTTCTTTCTAGCTTCAAATTCGATTTCGGGAGGAAGTACCCCACTCACAAGATAATTCACATAATCTGCGTACCATGGGGGAGGGTCATGGGTTATAGCAAAAAGTTTCTCATCAGGAAATACTTCTTTAATTTGGCCACCCTCCTCTACGTGATCGTGATTTTCCAACCGTGATAGATGGTCAGCTACTTGGTTCTCTGTCCCCTTTTGATCTCGTATACATCAAATTCCTGCAGCAATTAAACCCAGCGCATCAATCTAGCCTTAGATTCTTTTTTTGTAAACAAATACCTGATTGCTGCATGATCGGTATGGACTATGACTTTCGTTCCCACCAAGTATGCCCAAAATTTCTCAAAGGCCCACACTACAGCTAACAGCTCCTTCTCCGTGGTGGTGTAATTCAGCTGTGCATCATCAAGAGTCTTACTCGCATAGTAGATGGAATAAAACACCTTGTCCTTCCTCTGGCCTAGCACTGCCCCAATAGCAAGGTCACTTGCATCACACATAAGTTCAAATGGTAAGGACCAATCAGGTGTCACGATAATGGGAGCAGTCATCAACTTCTCTTTAAGTTCTTCAAATGCCTTGAGGCAAGCATCATCAAAGTTGAAAGTTACATCTTTTTCAAGTAGCCTACACAAAGGAGTAGCAATTTTTGAAAAATCTTTAATGAAGCGCCAATAGAAATCTGCGTGTCCCAAGAAACTCCGGACACCCTTCACTGAAATAGGTGAAGGTAATTTTTCAACCGTTTCCACCTTCACTTTATCAACTTCAATGCCGGTCCTAGATATTTTGTGACCCAACACGATGCCTTCTTGTACCATAAAATGGCACTTTTCCCAATTCAGTACCAGATTTGTTTCTTCACAACGGGCTAGCACCTTGCTTAAATTCCTCAAGCAATCATCATAAGAGGACCCAAAGACTGAAAAATCATCCATAAACATTTTGGTCGATGAATGGAAGTGGGAAGTGGTCCTTGCGAGTTGCCTTGTTGAACCTTCTATAATCGATGCAGACTCTCCATCCCGTAACAGTGCGAGTGGGGATTAGCTCATTCTTCTCGTTCTTAACTACAGTCATTCCTCCCTTTTTGGGCACACATTGAACCGGGCTTACCCAATTGCTATCAGAAATAGGAAAAATGATACCTGCATCGAGCAACTTGATTACTTCCTTTTTCACCACCTCTTTCATGATAGGATTTAATCTCCTTTGCTGCTCCACACTAGGGTAGTGTCCGTCCTCTAAAAAGATTTTATGCATGCAAAATGATGGACTAATACCCTTGATGTCAGCTATAGTCCACCCAATGGCCTTTTTATACTCGCGGAGGACTCTGCGCAATTTTTCTTCTTGAGTGCTGGTCAAGCTGGATGAAATAATCACTGGCAGTGTCTCAGAGTTCCCCAAATAAGCATAGTGCAGATGCGCTAGAAGTGGCTTGAGTTTTAGCCTTGGAGCCTCCTCAATAGATGGCCTGGGAAGGGTCAGAGTGACAGGCCTTTCCAATTCTTCAAATTTTTTGAACCCCTGCACTGCAAGACATATCTAGTACTTGCTCAATTTCTCCCATCGTTTCATCTTCACTATTTTCCACATCCCCAATCAATACTCGTTCAACAGGATCTACAGGGCTCATATAGGGCACTAATGATGTGGAATCACTCTCCACCACAAAGATCATGGATAATTCTTCATAGTGGGCTGGCAACCTGAGCGCTTTATAAACATTGAATACCTCTATTCGGTCACCTACTCTCATCGTCATCTTTCCTTCGCAAACGTCAATAATAGCTCGGCCCGTGGCTAAGAATGGACGCCCCAAAATAAATGGGACTTCCTGATCGGGCTCGTAGTCCAGGATAATGAAATCAGCAGGGAATATGAAAGAACCTACTTGAACTAGCACATCTTTAGTCACTCCCTCAGGATGATCAAGGGAGCGATCAACTAACTATAAGATAACTGTTGTTGGGTGTGGATCACCCAACCCCAACTGTCTGAACACCGATAGCGGCATCTAATTGATGCTTGCTCCAAGATCACATAAAGCTCGCCCAACCACATGTTTATCAATCGAGATTTGGATAGTGAAACTGCTTGGATCCTTCAATTTCTGAGGCAACTTACCTTGAATTCTGGAATTGCACTCTTCAGTGAGTGCCACAGTCTCAAACTCGGTTAGCCTCCTTTTATTTGCCAAAATGTCCTTGATGTAATTTGCATATTTGGGTACTTCTTGTAAGATGTCAACCAATGGAATATTAATTTGCACCTGCATCAAGATATCAAGAAACTTTTTATATACGGCATTATCTCTTAATTTCTGCAATCTTTGAGGGAATGGAGGTGGTGGCCTTGCAACCAATTGTGGGGGTTGCTCAGCCACCGCCTCTCCAGCTGGCTTCTCTGACTCCTTAGCTTTCTCTGATGTTGATTCTATAGTGGTTGGCCTCTCATTAAAAATCACATGTTTCCTCTTTTTAGACTGAACTTCTTTTAGTTGTCTCCCCTTCCTCAACGACACGGCATTAAGGGCCGCCCTAG
The DNA here is from genome assembly GCA_002018475.1 of Nicotiana obtusifolia. Taxonomy (NCBI): domain Eukaryota; kingdom Viridiplantae; phylum Streptophyta; class Magnoliopsida; order Solanales; family Solanaceae; genus Nicotiana; species Nicotiana obtusifolia. Next base: position 6,415 of record MCJB01050900.1, on the reverse strand, counting down.
GATTTGCTTCAGTATCACTTGGAAGAGCTCCAACTGGTCTAGTGTTTTGAGCACCGGCAAGCTGTCCCATTTGACGCTCCAAATTTCTCACTGTTGTGGTGAGGGCTTGATATTCGGTCCTGAACTGTTTATTGTCAAGCAACAACTGCTTCAACAATTCATTCCCATTCTCTTCTACCTGTTGAGGTTGCTTAGGTTGATTGAAATTTCCTTGGGCTCTATAGTGATTCTGATTCGGCTGATTTCTACCCCATGAGAAGTTGGGATGATTCTTCCAATTTGGGTTATAAGTGTTCATATATTGCGCAATCTGATTCATTGGACCCCTGCTCTGCTGTCCCACATAGTATATAGATTCTGGATTCGTGGGGCACATGTCACTCATATGGTTGTCACCACATAATTCGCAGCAAAGAGACATCTGTTGTACATGTTGCATCTGTTGTGCCTGTTGCATTGTCATTCTATTCATCTGGTTTGCCAATTTTTCTATCTCAGCTCTCATGGCCGAGAAGTCATCAAGCTCAATCAACCCGGCTGCCTTCTGTTTACTTGCCTTGTGTGAATCCCCATCTCCTTGCCAGTTATGATCATTAGCAGTGAAGTTATTCAGCAAGAGTTGAATTTCACTATATGGTTTCTCCATGCAACTACCTCCACAAGCTGAGTCAAGATTCATCTTTGAGGCCTCATCTAATCCATCAACAAAAGTATGTCCCAATACCTCATCAGTCTGACAATGATGCGGGCAATCTCTGAGCAGCTTCTTGTATCTTTCCCAGGCTTGACGAAGTGTCTCTCCATCCCGTTGTTCAAACCCAAGAATTTGACTCCTCAATGACTTTGTCTTCTTGGTGGGGAAAAATTTGATTAAGAATTTCCTTGCTAAATCGTCCCAAGTGTGGAATGAGTTTGCGGGCTCTTCCTGCAACCATTCCGTAATTTCCAAGAAATTTTGAATGTGCCTTTGCGGATCTTCATGAGATAGACCCACATATTGCCCTGTAGACTAAATCAGCTGTACCATGTACTGTTTGAGTTCAAAATGCCCTGTGATCTCAGGTTTCACAATAGCTTGAGTCATATTAGCAAGATTGGGCCTTGCGGCTTCTATCACCGCACGCTCTGCATTACCTGCCATCTCTATTGGCTGTGGTTGAACTACGATGTCCAACTCTCTTTCTATTCTAGTTCTAACTTCGACCTCTCTCCTCACTCTATGAAGTGTCCGTTCAATTTCAGGATCAAGAGGAAGGAGATTATTTGCGCTTCTACTCCTCCGCATTCAAGAGAAGAGCCTGTGTTAACACAAACAAGGTAAACTGATAATTAAAACTTGAACAAATAACTAATAAAAGCTTAAGTCGGCAAAGTGGCTAATTTTTAAGTCCCCGGCAACGGTGCCAAAAACTTGTTGCTCCCAAACGCACACGCAAGTATACGTGACCGACAAGTAATATAAGATTTGGAAGTCTAGATATCGTACCCACAGGGACTTATATCAACTACTCACTAACACACCAATATTGTTATTCCGTCAAGCTAAATTCGAGTTCAAGAGTTTAATTATGTTAAACTACAATTCTAAGTAATAACTAAATTATCAAGTAACTAGTTGATAGTTGTTTATTCAGTAGAGACAAGTATTCCAGGGTTGTGATCGATTTATCAATCGTATTGTGTTCGAATTAACTCTCCCGTTCATATACTTCACTTATGGTTGCTAATTAATCGATAAATACTCTCATAGCCTACACATAAAAATACTTCAAATTAATATAAATCATAGCATTTAGCATACCAATTTCACGAAAAAGAGAGTCAAATATGAGGCGATATACATAGAAATATATATTCTTTAAGCTAAACATCAAATATGTCTAGTAAATTATTGTAATTGCTCGGAAGATAATTACGACACCTGAAGTGCTCATGATCAGTAGACCTCCTTAATCTTGTCACCATTAGTATCTGTTGTTGTTAATTTACTATTTTAATTTGTTAGTTAATTAGTTAGACATAAGAATCTTAATATTTATAACTTAGGAATTGTTCAAGCTTGTCTTCTTGGTGATAGTGAACAGTTGTTGCTAAACCTAAATTCTCTGTGGGATTCGACTCCGGACTCTTGGACCGAATTATGTTTGTAGCGATCGCTTATCCTTTTTAGGACTAAAGTTGGGCGTGATCAAATTTTGGCGTGGTTGCCGGAGAACTAACAGTGTAGCTGTAGATGTACATATTGCTAGGTTTCAAGTTTGAACTTTTATTTTATTTTCTAGTATTTGATTTGTTTTATTTTTGTTTTACTTGTTAATTTGAGAAACATGAAATCTTGGAATTATGAGAATTTTGATGTTGGTACTTCTAGATCCTCCTTATGCATATTGTGTAGGAAACCACCTTTGGCAAAATTAACAAAATATTTCCAAGAGTGAGTTATATGCATCAACTCAATCTTATGTGTGGAATGTGTGCGATATGTGTGGCGGTCAAGATGGTCACTTTCAGGGTTGTACTTATATTTCTTATCCTCCCCCAACCCCTTACTATGATGGTTCTACTTTTTCTTATGAGGTTAACATGAACAAAGAACCCGGAGATGACAACCTGAAAGAGATCAAGGATATGCTAAGGTGCCTTGTGGAAAATAATAATGAGACACAATTGCGGATACAAAGGGAAGATGCAACTATCCGCAACTTGGAGACTCAAGTGACTCAACTAGTTGAAACTTTAATGCTCAACATGTTAATATTATGGATAGTAGCCAGGAGCTGTGTATTAGAGACATAAATTGAGGTGCCAATAGAGGGGTCCAAAGTACAACACCAACACTCTAACCGGCTAAAATTTGAAGATGTCGATGTTGTAGAAGAGATAATAGAGTCAACTAAAGACATTGAGGATACATATTTAGTTGACTCTAGTGTCATTGGTGTTTAGGATGCTGACAATCCCAATGTTCATGCAGTTGAGAGCATTGGTCCACACTCTAAGCATTTTTATTGTGTTTGGATGATGATATGAAAATAGTCATCCGAGCCAATTGAGGAGTCAAGGAATGAGGAACAAGATGCCTACATTCTGGAGTTCTTCTTGCAAGAAAGTCAGGATTACATACCTCATGCAAAGGCTAAGAAGATCAGAATGCTACATTATTTTCTTGGGGCGGTTAGATTTATTCCACCACCCTTGGAGCATAACCGAAAACTTGAAGCAAAACTTGGGGTTCAATTCATAAGCTCAAGGTGGAGACAAAAGGTGATTCACATCGTGCCGTGACATTAAACCAAACGCTTATTGGGAGGCAACCCAACTTTATTATTTTTTTAATTCTTTTTAAAAACAAATTGTAGTGTCGCCTTTTTATTTTCTAGGAGCATGGGAAGCAACTTCATTGGAAGAAATCAAAGCAAGTGAGATGGTGAGAACTAAGTGTGGGGTGCCCACACAAAGAATCAAGTCTGGGAGAAGTCTGAGTACCCCATGAGCTGCTAATGCTTCGGCCTATGACCTACTAGGGAGTTTCTTTTACTCTCTTGTATTTATAAGTGTGCATAGGGAACAATGCATAATTTTAAGTGTGGGGTGAAAAGACTATTTGGGTAGATTCCTATGCTAGTTTAGTTGTGTTATTTTATATGTTTTGAAAAAAAATTAAAAAAATATAATTAGAAAGAAATAATCCCTCTTGATTTTTCTTATGACCACGGTTCTTTTCCAAGGGATGATTCTTTGAACCGGGTAGTAGTTTTTTCTAAGAAAAATTTTCAAAAAGTTTTGGACTTTTCCTATTGATGGACTTCCTAGACAGTTTTCTTGAGAGTTTAAAGTCTAAAGAAAAATACAAAAAGATTTTTTTTCTTTTTATCAACTGATAATGGAATGGTAAGAACTTGAGTATCTATGCTTTTTGGCATGTTTTATGTTGGGGATCAAAGTTGGAGCATTTGCACCGAGTACTTTCTTCTTTATTCTTGTGACTATATGCCTTGAGAGTATATGTGTTTCTTTTGACGCTTGGGCACATCTATTGACTTCTGTTGTTACTTCCTAGTGTTTGGTTATATGATGACTGTGCTAGTTGCTTTAACTTGAGAGGGGGGTCTAAGCCGTCCTGAGTAAGTCATGTGCACTGTGTGAGGTGAGATTTTGGTTTTACTCTGTGCCATCCCTTGTTAGTCTAGAACTTGCCCCGTGTGTGAGTCGAAGTGAAATGATTACGTCTTGTGAGTTTAGGAAATGAAATAGGTGTTTCTTTGATTGACCCTTCAGTCTATTTGCCTACCAGTGATAAAAATTATGCTTTGTTAGCCCATTTGAGCCTGTAAACCTTTTCTTTGGTACCCACATTACAAGACGAATCACATTTGTTCTTAATTAAATCTTGTTGAACCTTTACCCTCGAAAGCACTTAAGTTGCTTAAGAGAAGGAAAAGAGATTGTGTAGTTTTTGAGTGGAACCATAGAAAGGCCAAAAGGTGCATGTGTGTATCGAGAGAGCCACTAGCTGGAAATACCAATTAATGGAGGGTGTTGAAAAGATTTTGAAAACAAAATACAAAATTAAAAAAATCCCTCCAATTCACTTTGATATGTGCTAGTGCTTATGTAGATGTGCTTAAAGTCAATGGATTGTGCTATTTACGGTTTCGTAGCGATATGTTGAGTGATCATGAAGAGGATGTGCTTAAAGGTTAAAGTGTATTGTGTTAAAAGTGCTTAGGAGGGTTAGTCACTATTATCCATATTTATCCTACCCGTCCCTTAGCCTATATTACAACCCATGAAGACCTAATTGATCCTAGACTTTGTGAGCTTAAATTAGTAGAGACTTACATTACGGGCAAGCCTTTGGTACGAGCTTTGGGGGCACATGAGTTTCTTTGCTAGAGTGAGTGAATTCTTTCATTCTGTGAGTCCTTAAATTATACTTGAATTCATATTTGAGTGTGCGGACTGATTACTCTCTTTGTTTTGTTGGTGAGAGCACATGCTTTACAGCGGATTGGTAAGGAACTCGTATGTTTAGTTTGCACAAGAAGAGAGTCACAAAGAGGAATGTAGTGGAGTCGATTTTTGAGGCTAGGATGTTAGAAGAGTTACACAAATATTTTAAATAGTCTTGGCGTTGGTCTAAAAATAAGGAGAGTATGAAGACTCCTTATGTCGGGTTCTAAGCATTGATGTAAACCATTGTCATTAGTAGGATGCTTGAGTAAGTTTTGAAAAGTGTACTTGCTCATGTGCTTAATTTTAAGTTGCTCGAGGATGAACAACAGTTTAAGTGTGGGATGGTGATAAATGATGAAAAGTGAATATTTTTGAGTATATTGGCATTAATTCTTGTGTGAGTCGTGGGATATTACGTGGTTTTTGAAGTAAAATATGCTCATTATGTGCTTCTTATCAGTAGGAACGAGTTTGGATGATAAATGATCAAAAGATGACAATTTAACGAAAAATGGAAGAGATGGAAAGAATTGGGAGCTCGTCCAATCTCGTGCGTGGCACGAAATTGGACTCAAAACAGGAGAAAAAATGAAGGCACAAAAAAAGGAAGTGAAGCAAAGTCACGGATCGCTTCACAAACTGAAAAATTGCAAAAGTTGAGTCCGCCTCCATGGGCGCGCGACGCGCGAAGGCAGACGCGGATTTTAGCTCTCCTATCCGAGATTGGATTATATTGGACGCCCCTCCACCCCGCCTAGTTCATATAAATACACGCTAAACATGATTTTTACACAACTTTGGAGGAGGAGACACTACTTTAGGGTTATACAACACCATTGGAGGCAAGAATACACTAGGAGCAAGGAGAAAGATTCAACCACGAGTTTTTCTTTTATTCTTCCTGTTTTCTATTGTTGGTTATGAATTATAGTATTATATTTTCACATACTACTATGAGTAGCTAATTTATTATTTAGGGTTTTGATGGAACCTTTTGGAGGATGAATTCTTGTTAAGTTTGAATATAATTTAGCCTTTGAATTTCTTTACTTGTTCAACTACGTGCTTATTTCTGTTGATTTAATGGTCATCAATTGACTGTGCCTATTTATTATGTATTGCTTGGTAAAGGGTACATATTTAGGTAGTTGTTGAAAAACGTCACTCCTAACGTATATGAGGAATCAATACGGCAGGTTTAAAGGTGGGTTTAGGAATAACAAAGCCTTGACGTGGCCTAGTGAGCGGTAAGATTGTGCTAGCTAGCATAGTTTTGGAGAATATGTCTACTAAATTGTTGTAGTTGCTCGGGTGAGAATTACGGCACATAAAGTGCTCACGATCAGTAGAGAATAATTAGGCGAAATTATAGGAGATGTAGCGGGAAGGATTCCGACAATTGGGAAAATCATAACTCTAGACCTCCTTAATCTTGTCTCCAAACCTTAATATCTTTAGT
>MCJB01050899.1:661-31487 GCA_002018475.1 Nicotiana obtusifolia | reverse complement strand
ACTGATAGCTATTGTTATAAGCGAACTCTGCAAGTGGCAGAAATTCATCCCATGAACCTTTGAAATCGATGGCACAAGCACGCAACATGTCCTCTAGGATTTGAATGGTACGTTCGGATTGCCCATCCGTCTGAGGATGAAATGCTGAACTCAATTCCACCTGAGTTCCCAATTCCCTTTGCACGGCTCTCCAAAACTGCGAGGTGAACTGAGTACCTCTGTCAGAAATGATAGAAATGGGAGTACCATGCAATCGAACAATCTCTCGGATATAAATCCTTGCCAATCGTTCTGAAGAATAAGTAGTACACACAGGGATGAAATGTGCGGACTTGGTTAACCGATCCACAATCACCCAAACAGCATCGAACTTCCTCAAAGTCCGGGGGAGTCCGACCACAAAATCCATAGTGATCCGCTCCCATTTCCACTCAGGGATAGCTATCTGTTGCAATAAACCGCCCGATCTCTGATGTTCATATTTGATTTGTTGACAGTTGAGACACCGGGATACGTACCCCACAATATCCTTCTTCATCCTTCTCCACCAGTAGTGTTGTTTCAAATCCCGGTACATCTTTGTAACACCAGGATGAATAGAATACCTCGAGCTATGAGCCTCTTTCAGGATTAACTCCCGGAGACCATCTACATCGGGCACACAAATTCGGCCCTGCATTCTCAATACTCCATCGTCGCCGATGGTCACATCTTTAGCATCATTATGCTGGACTCTGTCCTTGAGGACAAGCAAATGGGGATCGTCATACTGACGCTCCCTGATGCGATCGTATAAGGAAGACCGAGAAATCACACAAGCCAATACTCGGTTAGATTCCGAGACATCTAGCCTCACAAGTCTATTGGCCAAGGCTTGAACATCGATGGCAAGTTGTCTTTCGCCAACCGGAATGTAAGCAAGACTGCCCATACTAGCAGACTTTCTACTCAAAGCATCGGCCACCACATTGGCCTTTCCCGGGTGGTATAAGATAGTGACATCATAGTCCTTTAATAATTCTAACCACCTTCTCTGCCTCGAGTTTAGCTCCTTGTTTGAACAGGTATTGAAGACTCTTATGATCCGTGAATACTTCACACGGCACGCCATATAAGTAATGCCCCCAAATTTTCAAGGCATGAATTATGGCTGCCAATTCTAAGTCATGCACCGGATAATTTTTCTCATGAATCTTCAATTTCCTTGAAGCATAGGCAATAACCTTGCCCTCTTGCATCAATACTGCACCAAGCCCAATACGAGAAGCATCACAATAGACCGTATAGGGTCCTGAATCTGTGGGCAAAACTAATACTGGAGCCGTCGTCAGAGCTGTCTTGAGCTTCTGGAAGCTCGCCTCACACTCATCCGACCACTGAAACTGGACACTCTTCTGGGTTAACTTGGTCATCGGGGCCGCAATTGATGAAAACCCCTCTACAAACCGACGATAATAGCCTGCCAGTCCCAAGAAACTTCGAATTTCTGTGATCGAGGCCGGCCTAGGCCAGTTCTTGACCGCCTCAATGTTTTTCGGATCAACCTGTATACCTTCTGCTGATACAATATGACCCAGGAATGCAACTGAACTCAACCAGAATTCACATTTTGAAAATTTAGCATACAACTCATTATCTCTCAGAGTCTGAAGAACCACTCTGAGATGCTTAGCGTGTTCCTCCTGGCTGGGAGAATATACCAAGATGTCGTCGATGAAAACTATCACGAACGAATCTAGGTATGGCCTGAACACTCTGTTCATCAGGTCCATAAAAGCTGCTGGGGCATTTGTCAATCCGAAAGACATAACCAAGAATTCATAGTGTCCATATCGAGTACGGAAGGCTGTTTTAGGGACATCAGATGCCCTAATCTTTAGCTGATGGTAGCTGGATCTCAAATCAATTTTTGAAAATACCTTGGCACCCTGAAGCTGGTCAAATAGATCATCGATCCTCGGCAATGGGTATTTATTTTTTATTGTAACCTTATTCAACTGCCGGTAATCGATACACATTCTCATTGACCCGTCCTTCTTTTTAACAAACAACACGGGTGCACCCTAAGGTGAAACACTGGGTCTAATGAAACCCTTCTCGAGCAATTCTTGCAACTGCTCTTTCAATTCTTTTAACTCTGGCGGGGCCATGCGATATGGTGGAATAGAAATGGGTTGTGTGCCCGGAGCCACATCAATACAGAAATCAATATCTCTGTCAGGAGGCATTCCTGGCAGGTCAGAGGGAAAAACCTCAGGAAACTCACGTACCACAGGTACTGACTCAATAGAAAGAACCTCGGCACTAGAATCACGGACATGGGCCAAATAGGCCAAACATCCCTTCTCGACCATACGTCGAGCTTTCACATAAGAGATGATACTACGGGTGGAATAATTAGGAGTACCCTTCCACTCTAAGCGAGGCATACCTGGTAAAGCTAAGGTCACAGTCTTAGCGTGGCAATCCAGGATGGCATGATAAGGTGATAACCAATCCATTCCCAATATAATATCGAAATCAATCATATCCAGGAGCAATAAATTCGCACGGGTCTCAAGACCCTCAATCATCACCACACAGGAACGATGGACTCTATCCACCACAATATAATCACTCACAGGTGTGGACACATACACAGGAGTACCCAACGGGTCACTCGGCACAGTCAAACATGACGCAAAATAGCGTGAAACATATGAATATGTAGACCCTGGCAAAATTGTTCGAAATTCATAAAATGTAATTACCCATTACAATGTGGGTCCATGCATCTCAAATTTGTCCAAATCCGTCATCGGATTGACTTTAATCCCCAATTTCATATTTTCAGAAATTGAGAAGAACCCTAGGTTCTTCTCTTTCACAATTTCGTGAGTTTACAATGGGAGTAAGCATGGAAAACAATAATTTAAGAGGAATTTAGGGTATAGAATACTTACCCGATGATTCTCTTAATATTCCCTCTCTATTTATTCCCAACTTCACTTCAATCTTCTTCTCAAAAGCCCCAAATATTTTCAAGATAGTGTAACCCCTTTTTGTTTGCAAGATTAATCAGGTAATCTTCTTTGCATGTGTGTTTTGTGGTTGATTTCTAGTGATTCTTTATGTTTGTAATGGCCTTGCTCTCGTGGGTATTTGCGTATTGTATTTCAGAAGTACCCCAAATGGACCCTAGGTCCTATTTATAGTGGCTTAAAAAAAATCGGGCAAAAGTACTGAACCAGGGCCATTTCGCGACCCCTTTATGCATTTCGCATTTCTCATTTCTCACATGCGAACCGCTTTTCCCATTGCGGAACGAGCAAAAAGGATGCCCAAGGTTCTGCCCAATTTCGCGATGCCCAGGTGCAGTTTCGCGATTCGCTCTTCAAGTTCGCGAATCGCGAACTCGCCGCGAAGTCAGCCCAATATTTCTGTCCGTGTTCGCGACTGCCTTTGTCATTTTTGCGGTTCGCTTTTTGATTATGCGAACCGCGTTTTTGGTCGCTTTTCTCACCTGAAGCTTCTGCTTCACTTCGCGATGGGTTGAGGGTGTTTCGCGATTCGCTTATCCAAAAAGCGAATCGCTTTTTGGTCGCAAACCTAGTCAGCCAACTGACCTCTTTTTCTTGCTTTACTAATTTAAGTCTAACTTTTTCATACGAAGTCCGATTTGGACGATTCTTTTTTGCTACGGCTCCGTAATTTCAATACGGAGCTAATTCCTCAAACTAAATTGAATTTGGAGGTCGGTTACTAATATTAAAGTCAAGTACACCAGAAAGTATAGCGTTGTCGCTTCATGAAGCGACGAACTAAGTCCCGTTAACCATTCAAAATTCATTCGAGACCCCCGGGACTTACTCTGAACATGCACACATGTTCTATACTCTCATTAAAACTTGTTCCGATCATTGGAACACTAAAATAAACATCAAATCATTAGGCTTGCATCAAAATCAAACCTATGGACTCCAAGGATCCTTAAATCGATCCTTCGATCCGAACCTGACCAAACCGTGTCCGAATGGTCTGAAAATTTGCACGCAAGTCCAAAATTACATAAGGAGCCTACAGCAATAGCCGGAATTTCATTCCGACTTCCGGATCAAAATTTCACTTATCGACCGGTAACTTGAACTTACTCGATTCAAATCTAGTATTGTTCGAGGTCTATCAAATATATTCCGGTCACTCGTCTAAGTCATATGTTCTCTCCCGAAGCTAGTCAAGCCGTCGGAATTCAAATCTGAGTCTTCTAACTCAATAGTCACTCCACGGTTGACTTTCGTGACTTAGACTTCCTTAAATGAGACCATGTGTCCCATTCTTTTTGATTTACTTCGAGTACAACTTACTCGATTTAATTTCACACAATATAATAAATGAAATAACTCGGGGCATGAAGAGTGAGTCATCACATTTCTTTCTCAATTTCTTTTGGGTCGGAAAATGGCTAAATGAGTGGGTTAAGGTGGTTGAGACCTTTTTAACATTTTCAAAACTTGTGGGTCAGCTATAAGGTTCGAAAAACAAGCTTCCTTTCTAATTTTCCGCCATTTTCTCTTTTATCTCTCTACTCTCTCTTCTCTCTCTAACTCAACCCTCTCGACCACGGTGATTTTCGGCATGAAGGGAAAAGAATTAAGCTTCGATTTTGGGTGGAATCGTCTCTATAGACCCAATTTTGGCAAATACTAAATTCTATTGTTTTCGTTTCTTACAATTATGATTTGGGATTTTGTAGACGTTCATGTACATGTCCAAGATCGATTGGGTTGTATATGGAGAAGTATTATATGGCATGAGAGGTTATATTTGCTTCTTGGACTACCTCTGTGCTCTGTATTTTAGAATTTCGTCGTAACTGGCGACCTAATGTTTATTGATAAACCTATGGTCGATTGTCTTCTGGTCATAGATGTTTGCTGGATTTGGGGCTTATTTTTCTTATTTCAGTCATAAGTTTCAAATTATTTAATGTGACATTTTATATTTGCATGTAGGTAACATGAGGAAGACATCAATTGCTAAGAAGCATACTCCTTTGGCAACGATAGTAATTGTACATCCTTCAAAGGTAAATTAATTCGTCATCCATTATGTTTTACTCATTCTTTTGATTTTTTTAATAATTAATTGTGTCTTTGATTATTGTAGTGAAATCAGTGGAGCATATGCAGTAAAGGTCATTGACTTCCTCCTAACTGATACGCTAATGGTGCAGCTTAATGACAGGCGAATGGAGTTGTTCAGGGAAAACTTTGTAGTGGATATCTTTAGGAGAATGATGGGCCCTTCATATTTTTATTAGTTTAATTTATATTTGAGTTGGTCATTGGACAAATTCATTTTGGATGAACTTGTAGTAATTTGTGATATTAGCAACTACTTCTATGTAAGAAACTACCTTTGCCAATTAACTGTTGGTGTTGTAATTTTTATTTCCTTAGTACTTTATTTTTGTATTACAACAAGCTAGAGATTGCATAATAGACAATGTGTCTAGTAATAAATTAGTTGCTACTCGGTTGCATAATAAATTAAACTAGCTACTCGGTTGCATAATAGACACTGGGTCCATCAATAAACTAGCTACTTGGTTGCGTAATAGACTCAAAGTCGCGTCTAATAACATCATCAAATATCACATTACATCACTAGAACATTAATTAAACTATTTCTATCAACAACAAACCAATGTTCCTTCTCACTTCATCCTCCAACCTACCTCGAATTTGACAACGACACACAAGAGCATAATCCACTAATTCAGCCTCATTTCATTCATCTTAAACATCCCTCCAACATAATCATTCACCTGAGTATGCCCTGCCTCTAATTCAATCCCTCAATCATCATCATCATCATCTTCCTCATGAACATCCACTGCTAATATATTTTCAAGTTCAACCACCTACATCTTCAGAACAATCTTTTCACGCTTAAGAGTGTCCTTTTCACACTTCAAACTATTGATAAGGTCAGCAATCCTTGGATCTAGCAGATCATCGTCCCATTCCCAAAATTGACAAAGTTTACCCTATCGAATAAAATAAAAAATAATTTATTAGAAAATTGAAATCTCTAAAATTAAAAAGAGGCGAATTTCCTAAATTTATCTCCCTAAATTAAAAAGAGGTGAATTTGTGAAATTTATCTTACCTTAGGTTTGGAACATTTTGAGAATCGCCTACCAGCATTCACCTAAGTTGTAATTATGAATTGGTTGGCAGCCATGCCGCGATGACAATTCTTTCTCGACCTAAACGACGCACTCAACACTTGACTCATTTTCTTCAATTGTTTGAGTATTGTTTCTCGTAAGTAAAAATTGGGGTTGAAATGTGAGTAATTTTGTTTTGAGATGGCCGGTCAAATGGGTAATTTTAAATAGGACAAATGGGTAATTTTAAACGGGTCAAGAAAATATTTGGTTATGGATAGGCGATGTGGTCATATATTAATTCATGAACAGCACGAGCTATCTTCCATCAACCACTAGTCGATGATAAACCCCTTTAATGGTATATAAACCCTAAACCCTAACCCCAACTCTGAACCCTAACCGTGAAGGCTAACTCTGAACATTCAGCATAAATCAATACACCTTTTTAATGGGAAAGTTTCAACTTTATATTGTGTCCTCAACGCTTACTGTGGTCGATGATAAACTAATGGTCGAGAATTCACTAAAATAAGGATTACACCATGTTCGTCCGTCGTTTTTTTTTAATTTTATAGCGTATAAACATCTTATTAATTATCATGGAACATTTAAAGTTATTATACTTGGCAGTATATTTCATACCATTAAGAGTTGGCCATTCTAAAACATGTAACAACTCAAGAAGCAAGACCTTTAAGTATAAGAGTGTTGTCTAGTGAAATGTTGTCAACAAGTAATACAGCTAAGTAGATGAATGTTGTATATTGAATATTGAGCTGAAATATCAACATGTGTTGATATTAAGTAATGTTTTAATCAATTATAGTATATATTACTCTTCAAATTGCATACATTGACTTAACATTATATTTTTGTAATGGTCAATAGCTATATAATAAAAGCTGAGTTAACCAATTATCCACTTAGGTTAATACCAATATAGCTGATATGTTATACTAATTCATTTTCTCCAATTCAAAAGTTCGCAATTTGATGAATTAGTACAACTTTATGTTATTCACAAACAATTATTATTTTTGAATTAATATAACTAAATCAATACTTTACACTAACGAACAATTAATAATCGTTGTCTGTCCAATTTGTGTTTGATATATAGTTCTTAATTCTTTACAATGAAACTCTATTGGTTTACATTTGCAATGGAATTCTATTGGTTTATATTTGCAATGAAATTATAGACCATCAGTGGGTAGACTATATACTGTAGGTTTATTCAACAATTCATGTGAAAAAATTTTCAATTCATTGGCGGAAAATTCAAATATTTGAAAAATTATAATTTATATCCCTTGAGTTGTATTGTTTGATTGGAACCTCTTTATTTCAATTTGAGGCTTTTTTGCAGCTAAGAGTTCTCAGATGGAAGAAAAAAACAAGGCACAAAAATAAATAGACAAAAGTAATATATATTTTCTTTATTAATTATCTTCCTTCACAGCAGCATACAATTTTTTCCATAAACTTAAGAAAAGAATTTTAAATTGCAGGGGGAGAAGTATCACAGGGAGGAGAATTTGGAGGGCTAACAAAGTGGTCAATATTTGCACTAGCTATGTGAAGGAGAATCCGCACCATACTTGCGTTACGACGAATGTTATTCTCTTGCCTCACCCTGTCTACTTGAATCTATCGGAAGAGCATATCCAGCGATTCCTTAGTGAAAATTGCGTCCATGCTTGTCCTTGGCCTCGGAGGCATTTCTCTATTAAGTGATTGGGTTGTTTGTTTACACTAATTCATTTGGAAGAATGACGAATAAATTCTTCCATCAGATCTAGCATATTTATAGGTAGAATTTGACACTAAATGGTGCATTTCCATATAACTTCTCGTAAATGATGTAACTATTGAGAGTTTTGAGAAAAGATTTAATGCTTTGAATCGACATATTCAATAGATTTTAATTAATTAGACAAGTTCTTTGCATATTGGCTACCAGAGCTTATTCATACTGGACATTAAATTAACTACCTAAACCAGTGGTTATCAATAGACTCATATGTGTTTTCGCAACAAGTCTTGGTTAAATTAAAAATATCGATGGGGGTTGACAATAGAACACTAGTTAATTACAGGTGGTTGAAGATAGAATAAGGAGGTTGATTGTAAAATAGTAGTCTATGGTAGAAGTTGGTCACATGACTCCTTCGTAAAATAAGGGGGTTGATTCTAGATCATAGGTCTACAATAGAAAATGTGGGTGGTTGATCATAGTCTATGGGAGAAATTGATCACATGACTCCTTAAAATAAGGGCGTTGATTCTAGATCATAGGTCTAAAATAGACAATGCTGGTACTTGACTATAAAACCATAGTCTATGACGTACAATGCAACAGTTGATAGTAGAAACAACAAGTGATTGAAAATAGAATAAAACAACTGATTGAAAATAGAATAAAATTGATTACAAATAACAAGTCTAGAATATTAAAAGAGTGTATTATCTTTATTACAACACCAGCAGCTAAAAGATCAACAATACTATAACAATAATTTACAAGTGATTTTTTTGTGGCCAAGTTCTTTGCAAATGAAACATTTATGGTAGTGTAATCCTTCAGCGTGTTTCTTTCATCATTGGCAGTGTTCAAAGGTTCAAAACAAGATTTTAGTCGATATGAGGTTTGTTACCGGTGTCGGGTTGGTTATCGAGTAGCTATTGTTGTCGGAAATTATTGCTTTGAGTATTTGAGTTATGTAGTATATCATGTGAATGCATCTTGGGCTATGGTTATGGCTTGATATAGCGTGTTCAGACTCATACAGTGTGTGGATGTGAGATTCTAGTCGTGTTGGGAATTCCGGATGTTAAAAATTAGATTCTAAGGTTTATGAGCTAAGGTCGAAGTAATGATCTTCAGTTATGTTGTGTTGTCGGGCCTATATGGAATAGGGTGATGTGGGATCACCCCCAAGTATGTGCATAGTGAGGTTACACGGCAATTTGATGGCTTTGGAATGACTCTTGGCAAGTTCGAGGATGAACGTATATTTAAGTGGGGGAGGATTTAACGACCCGATCAGTCGTTTTGAGTATTTTGCACTTCACTCGGTAGTTTGAGGGCATGAGTAGCTCCGTATGATGTATCATGACTTATGTGAACCATCGATTTTGGTTTTCAGGTTATTCGAAAGTGATTGGAAGAATGAATCTCATGTTTGAAGCTTTAAGTTGGAAGAGTTGACCAAGTTTGACTTTTGGGTATTTTACACCGGAACAGAGTTTGGATGGTTCTGTTAGGTTCGGATGGTGATTTTGGACTCGGGCGTATGTCTGGATTTGCATTTAGATATTTCTAGAAGGTTTCGGTGCTAATTGGTGGAAGTTAAAGATTCAAAGGTTTGGAAAGTTCATAAGTTTGACCAAGAGTTGACTTTGAAGATATCAGATTCGGATTGTGGTTATGGGAATTGGAATAGCTTCGTTATATCATTTGGGACTTGTGCGCAAAATTTGAGTCTATTCCGGGTTGATTTGATATGTTTCGGTGCGAGTTTTGGAAGTTGAAAGTTCAAAGCTCATTTAAGTTCGATTTGAGGTGCAATTCGCCATTTCGATGTTGTTATGCATGATTTGAGACCTCGAGAGGTCCGTGTTATGTTATGGGACTTGTTGGAATGTTTGGACATGGTTCCAAGGGGCTCGAGTAACTTTCAGAGTGGAGTCAGAGCATTTTTACTTCGTGTTGATTGCTGGTGTGCTCTGGGCTGCTGGTACTGATTTTCCTTCAATGCGATCGCGAGGGAAGAAATGCAATCGCAATGTACAACGTTGGAGCTGGTGCACTTTCTTCTATGCGTTCGTCATTGTAGCACCGTGTTCGGGGAGGCAGGGCGGGTTGTGTAACGCGGTGGCGTGCTTTGGAAGGCAATCACGTATCAGCGTGGGTGTTGGGCAGAGATATATCAGGGCACATTCGCGTAGCTTTATTCGAATGGTTTGCGCGTTCGCATGGTGTGTCTCACGAACGCATTGGGTATTTTGAGCAGTGCCATTTTTCTTCTTTGCAATCACGTGGATTGGTCCGCGATCGCGATGCATATGACTGTCCAGTGAATTAAAAAGTACTCTATTTCGGGTGTTTCTGCCATTTTATCATATTTGGAGCTATGGAGCTCGGATTGAAGAGATATTTGAAGAGATTTTCACCATCTGGACTGGGGTAAGTATCCTCTACTCAGTTTTGATTTTATTTCATGAATCTATCTTCGTTTTTGGCATTTGGTTGATGATTTCAAAAGAGAAATTGGGGGGTTTTGCCTAAAGTTTTATAGAGTGAATTTTCAAGTTTTGAACAACGATTAGAAGTAGGATTTGAGTGGAACTAGTATGGTTGGACTCATAACAGAATAGGTTATCAGATTTTGTGAGTTTTGTCGGGTTCTAAGGTGCGGGATCGGGTTTGATTTTTTGGTTGACTTTGGGCTTCTGATTAAAGATTCGCCCTTTATTATTTGTTATTGTTTCCTTAGGCTTTATTTGACGTAGTTGAGTTTCTTTTGGCTAGTTTTGAGCCGTTCGAAGGTTGGTACACGCGGGATGGCATTTTTAAAGGATCGTTTGGCTTGCTCGGTATTGGATTTGGCTCGTTCGAGGCAAGTAACACTTCTAAACTTGGTGCTGAGGGTATGAACCCCTGAATATACGTGATATGTGTTTGGTTTTAAGGTGTAGCAAATGCTAGGTGACAGGCGTGTGGGCGTGCACCGTGTGCATTGTGATTCAGTTATTTTTGTAGTACTACGTAGTTACCTAATCTTATCTGTAACCCTGAAATCTCTACGTGCTAGAGTAATTGAGCTGTGATCTATGTTAGAAATCATGCTCAGGCCACATGCTGGCACTGTTTGGACCCACATAGGTCGTTACATGTTGAATTAATTGCTTAATTTGAAATTTATACTCAGTCACAGCCATTATTTGCATATCATATCTCACTCTCTGTTGTCTTTTATTTATACATCATATCATCACTATTTAGGCTGATTATCATGATTCTTGTCAGCCCGAAAGACTGGAGAGATTGATGACTAAGTGAGGTCGAGGGCCTGATTGTGAGGATATTTATGGGATCAGGCTGCATGCCGCAGTATGTTTATTTTATTCATGCCATGATTGGCTTATTATAGCACTTGGGTTGGAATTTCTCATTCGAAGTCTGCACATCCACAGTAGGCGCAGGTACCTATGTAGTGCGAGTGCGATTGCCGAGCGATTGGGAGAATTGAGTGACTGTGAGGACTTAGTGATTGGGAGGACCGAGTGACTGGGAGGGCTGAGCGGATTGATACTCTGAGAGTATGCATATGGTTATTCACTATGTTGTATTGCATTCTATATGCACACTTGACATACAGGCATAGAGATGCATTTTCCTCATGCGGTACGGTATCACGTCATTTATTACTTGTCATATATATTGACATGTAGGCATGGAGATGTACTTTCCTCATGCCATTTGATAATGAAACATTTACTTTTTTAAAAGTTTTGGAAAGGAAATCACGGTCTTACAAATTTACTCATAATTTGGTGCTTTTGGTAAAAGATTTGGGTTTTACTATTTTATTTGAAAAACATGCCTATTTTCCCGTAGCTGTGAGTGAGTTGAGCATTATACCTCTGGGTTATTTTCAGGCAATGATGTTATTACGATTGTTATGAACTGGTAATGGTTGTTGGAATTGGCTCTGAACCTTGCCCCAGCTCGTCACTACTTTCAACCTAAGGTTAGATTTGTTACTTATTGAGTGTATGGGGTCGGTTGTACTCATACTACACTTCTGCACCTTGCGTGCAGATGTTGGATGCTAATGTTGCTGCACATGGAGGGAGCTGGATTTGAAGATGTACGTGCGTTCCAGTTATGGATATCACTTATCCTTGGTAGTAGTAGATTCGAATTCTATTCATTTACATTTCAAACATATGTTGTAATTATTTCAATTCAGTTTTGTAAAGAAATCTAAATCTTAGATGCTCATGATTTATACTACAAGTCCTTGGGAAATTCTTGTTATAATAATTTAGTTGTATTACCATTTCTTCTCTTAATAACTATCATTTGAACTGGTTTATTGTTAGTTGACTTACCTAACGAGTTGGGTTAGGTTCCATCACGACTGGTTGGATTTTGGGTCGTGACAAGTTGGTATCAGAGCTCTAGGTTCATAGGTTCTACGAGTCATGAGCAAGTGTTTAGTAGAGTCTTGCGGATCGGTATGATGACGTCCATACCTATCTTCGAGAGGCTACAAGGCATTTAGGACAAATTTCCCATATTTCTTTCCTTATCGTGCGGTATTGATTCAGCTTAAAGAAATATTCTTTGAATTCCTTCCACGTATTCGTATGCGCATGTGAGCGCTCGGTATCAAATGTGTATTGATGTCTTGTTATTCCATGGATGAGGTGTGAGATGTGATTTATGTGTTCTGATGATGGGTCAGTCTGGAAGACTTGAGGTCGGGTTGTGGCTGTAGCTTGAGCACGGGGATTTCAGTTGTGTGAGCATGTGCTTTTGGACTTATATGTCCGGTAGCGTACCTATGAGTGAAATTTGTGGCTCGATGAGTGGTTGGATGGCTATATGATGAGTATGATGCGATTCCAAGATGTGTTCAGATGGGTTGAATGTAACAAGAAGAGTTTGCTTCAGATGTAAAAAGGACTATCGGGTGCTTGATTTCTGTCTTGATGTAACGTATAGTCTCGAGTTATGAGTGTATTGAGGGATCTTTCATGTTGCTTAATTGTGGAACAATTCAATTCTCATGTCTTATTGATGAGTTCAGACTCAGGAAGATTGAGTGATTGTGTAGTAGTTGTGGCTGTGAAAGGGTATAGAAAGATGTTAGTTTGAGACTAAGCAGGTGGGTTATAACATGCGAGGTAATCTACGGATGTATGACCCTTATGATGGTTGTGTGGAGAATTTCTTGCTACAAGTGGGTTATATTTGTGCGATTTAAGTTTGGATCGGTGGTAATAGTTGACTTGACCGTCACGAGGATGTATGCGAGCTTAATAGATGATTTGAGGTACTATATGGTTTGTGTTATGTGAGATTTTGAAGATTTTGTCGAATCTCCCTGCAGTGTTATGGTAGTAATAGAGTATGGGTATTTTGAGTTATCTAGTGTTTTGATCTATGGCTTTGAGCCAAGTGGGGGAGTCTGCTATCGACAATTTGGTCGCGTGGTTATGTGCTATACTAGTTTCAGTTTGAGGCATACTTGTGAATCGGATATGACTTGCAGAGATTAAAATTGAGGATGACTCGAGTAAAGGAATTTTTTGATACGGGTTGTGTTACACTTTATGAGTATATGGGAATCATGGAATGATTGAGTTGTTATTGCGGAAAATGTGGTGCGCACAGTGTATGAATTTGTTGGGTTGCGTTAAGGTAGGAATACTTCTTTGGGGTGCTTTTGTGCTAATTGAGCACAGGTCGTTCGGCCCGTTTGGGCGGTGCAATTGGGATTCGAGCAGAGTGGATGACCTCAAGAAGGGTCTAATGGGTTCAAGATCAATATGCAGCAATTGAGAATTTTGCAGATTTGTATATGGCTAGAATCTGAGATTTAAGTTGGATGGTGTAGAGACTTGTGGCGTTCCTATATCATTATGGATTCTACATTTCAGCATCAGGAAGGTGAAGGAAATGACTTTAGATTCACAGAAGGTCTCTTCAGAGTGAGTGTCTCGGTTGTGGTACTTTTGGGGTGCTTAATAAGGAATACAATGGTTTATGGACCTTAGGACGATGTGGTTATGCTAGGATCTCTGGTGGTGAGCTTTGGGTAAGGATCATGGTATTATGGCGAGGAGGAGTGTCAACTTGAGAGTAATTCAGAAGGAACTCAGAGAAATAGGTCAGCTTGGTAGTAGGTTGGATCAGCACGATAATGGGTATGATCAGTTCTTTGGGCACTTATGAATGGTCAGACTCTATAGGTGTTTTGTGGCAATACTCTTAGGTTTGGCGACCTGCGTGGCTTGGTTGAGTTAGAGATATTCAGTTCTGATGGCTTGGTTATGTGCAAATGGGTTTCGAAGAGTTCTCGATGGTTCTTACCACTGTTAAAGGTGTATATTTCCTATTGGCGTGAGGAACATGTTGGGTATTGTGATTTTCTCCTGGATGAGATCAAATGGAAGATTCCTGGCCAATTGAGTATGTAGTTTGCTTGTGACTCAGAGTTAATTATGAGACTCTCATACTTTTCCTATGTTGGCATGATAGATGTGGTATGGTGTGTGGGATTGAGATTTACATGTGCAAGGTCATGGTTCCGTTTTGAAGGGAAGTCATGAATTCTTAGACAGCATGGACGGTTTCCGATATTTAGATGAATGCTATAACTACTTGGTATTGCCTGAGAAGGGTGCGCATATTAGTAGGCGCACTGAGTTTTGACTTACGGATGCTTCATTAGAATTACGATACTTGCCTGGTTGATCAACTGCTGATATTCAGATTTTGCCATGTGGCACGGAAGAATTATTGAAGTATTCCTCGTAAGATGATCGTGTATGAGAGATGTGTTAGACATTCGGGCAGTGGAGCCGGGATCAGATATGGTGATTCGTGCGTTCTATGAATATGGAGGCTGAGAGTTCTCATAAGCAGATTGTTTCGTGGCCATGGACTGTGAGATGTGGCCAAAGCTAGCCAGATGATAGTATGTGTTATGATTAGGTCATTGTGGACTTTCGGAGGATTATTTATCTATTTGTGGATGACCAGGGTTGATTTTGGGGGCTCATTGGTAGGCCTAATGAGGATGTGTATTCTATACCGGGTCGGATTTGTTGGCTCAGAACTATTAGTGTTGAGAGGTGTGTCGTTCGGTTAGAGTTGAGCTTATTCGTGTTTTGCTATGATCTACGTGTTACTCTTCTGTGCTATGAGGGGTTGTGTTTAGTTGGATATATGCACACATGGTGCGGTTCTGTTTGGGCCCGATAGCGAAATTTGAGCAAAATGATTATTGGGGTGTTGAATGGTTGATTGCGCCTTGGTTATGGTCTTTCCGGGCTGCGGTATATGGTGTTATTTTCTTCTCCATGGTTATAGTCATGCACTTGTGTATTGGGTGTCAAATTGCTTATGGTTGTTGATTTTGAATATTGGGGCTCGAGGTATTTCATATGGATCGGTGTTTGGATAGGTCACATATTGCAGCTTAGTTATGATGAGACATGATCCTTTGTGTTAGACTCGTGTGTTTTGGTTCTGCTGTGTGTGATGGATACTTATCATTGTGTTGTGGTGGTACTTGTTGAGCTTGTGGGACGGTTCTCTCATTTGAGTCATTTTCCATTTTTAGGTACATTTGAATTGTTGCTTATTGGTGCACGAATTGCGCAGGTTGTGATTCTAAGTATTGGTGTGGCATGTCAATGGAATAGTTTTGTTTGATGAGGTAAGGTCATTGGACCTAGAATGGCTACTATCGGATTTGATCACGGTATGTTTGGAAGAAAAATATCGGAAGTCGGCTTAGGACTTGGCTTTGCTTCCTGTCGGACGAGAGAGAGCTCTGTGACTTGTCAATCTGAGTGAGTGGTTAAGAGTCTCTGCGTGTTTCTTTCATCATTGGAAGTGTACAAAGGTTCAGTACAAGATTTTAGTCGATATGAGGTTTGTTACCGATGTCGAGTTGGTTATCGAGCAGCTATTGTGGACGGAAATTATTGCTATGAGTATTTGATTTATGTGGTATATCATGTGATTGCATCTTGGGCTATGGTTATGGCTTGATACAACGTGTTCAGACTTATACAGTGTGTGGATGCGAGATTCGGGTCTTATAGGGAATTTCGGATGTTGTAAATTGGATTCTAAGGTTTATAGGCTAAGGTCGAAGTAATGATCTTCAGTTATGTTGTGTTGTCGGGCCTCTATGGAATAGGGTGATGTGGGATCACCCTTGGGTATGTGCATGCTAAGGATACACGGTGATTTGATGGCTTTGGAATGACTCTTGGCACGTTCAAGGACGAACGTACATTTAAGTGTGGGAGGATGTAACGACCCGATCAGTCGTTTTGAGCATTTGCACTTCGCTCGGCAATTTGAGGGCATGAGTAGCTTCGTATGATGTATTATGACTTGTATGAATCATCGGTTTTGGTTTTCAGGTTATTCGAAAGTGATTTGGAACAATGAATCTCATGTTTGAAGCTTTAAGTTGGAAGAGTTGACCAAGTTTGACTTTTGGGTATTTGACACTGGAACGGAGTTTAGATGGTTTTGCTAGGTCTGGATGGTAATTTTGGACTCAGGCGTATGCCCGGATTTGCATTTGGATACTTATACAAGATTTCAGCGCTAATTGGTGGAAGTTTGAAATTCGAAGGTTTGGAAAATTCTTAAGTTTGACCGAGAGTTGACTTTGAAGATATCATATTCGGATTGTGGTTCCTGGAATTGGAATAGCTTCATTATGTCATTTGGGACTTGTGTGCAAAATTTGAGTCCATTCCGGGTTGATTTGATATGTTTCGATGCGAGTTTCAGAAGTTGAAAGTTCAAAGTTCATTTAAGTTCGATTTGAGGTGCGATTCATCATTTCGATGTTATTATGCGTGATTTGAGACCTCGAGTAGGTCCGTGTTATGTTATGGGACTTGTTGGAATGTTCGTACATGGTCCGGAGGGGCTCGGTTCTGAGTGGAGTTAGAGCATTTTTCCTTCGTGTTGATTGCTGGTGTGTTCTGGGCTACTGGTGTTGGTTTTCCTTCTATACGATCGCGAGGGAAGAAACGTGATCGCAATGTACAATGTTAGAGCTGGTGCACTTTCTTCTACGCGTTCGCCATTGTAGGACCGCGTTCGCGGAGGTCGAGCAACTTGTGTAACGCGGTCGCGTGCTTGGGAAGGCGATCGCGTATCAACGTGGGTGCTGGAGAGAGATGTCTTCGCCTTCGCGTGTATCAAGGCGCGTTCACGTAGCTTTATTCCAGTGGTCTGCCCGTTCGCATGGAGTGTCTCACGAACGCATTGGGTATTTTGAGCAGTGCCATTTTCTCTTCTTCGCGATCGTGTGGATTGTTCCGCGATCGTGATGTATATGACTGTCTAGTGAATTATAAAGTACTCAATTTCGAGGGTTTCAGCCATTTTATCATATTTGGAGCTATGGAGCTCGGATTGAAGCAATTTTTGAAGAGATTTTCACCATGTGGACTGGGGTAAGTTTTCTCTACTCGGTTTTGATTTTATTTCATGAATCTATCTTCATTTTTGGCATTTGGTTGATGATTTCAAAAAGAGAAATTGGGGGTTTTTGCCTAAAGTTTCATAGAGTGAATTTTCGAGTTTTGAACATCGATACGGAGTCGGATTTGAGTGAAACTAGTATGGTAGAACTCGTAATTGAATGGGTTATCGGATTTTGTGAATTTGTTGGGTTCCGAGGTGCGGGCCCGGTTTGACTTTTTGGTTGACTTTGCGCTTCTGATTAAAGATTCGCCCTTTATCATTTGAAGTTGTTTCCTTAGGCTTTATTTGACGTATTTGAGTTGTTTTTGGCTAGTTTCGAGCCGTTCGTAGGTCGGTACGTGCGGGATGGAATTATTATAGGATCGTTTGGCTTGCCCAATATTGGATTTGGCTCGTTCGAGGTAAGTGGCACTTCTAAACTTGGTGCTGGGGGTATGAACCCTGAATATACGTGATATGTGTTTGGTGTTGAGATGACGCACATGCTAGGTGACGGGCGTGTGGGCGTGCACCGTGTGAATTGTGATTCAGTTATTTCTGTGGTACTGAGTAGTTACCTAATCTTATCTGTAACCCTGAAATCTCTACGTGCTAGAGTAATTGAGCCGTAATCCATGTTAGAACTCATGCTTAGGCCACATGCTAGCACTGCTTGGACCGGCATAGGTCATGTTACATGTTGAATTAATTGCTTAATTTGAAATTTATACTCTATCAAAACTATTATTTGCATATCATATCTCAATCTCTATTGTCCTTTATTTATACATCATATCATCACTACTTGGGCTAATTATCATGATTCTTGTGAGCCCGAAAGACTGGAGAGATTGATGATTGAGTGAGGCCGAGGGCCTGATTGTGAGGATATTTATGGGATCGGGTTGCACGCCGCAGCATGTTTATTTAATTCATGCCATGATTGGCTTATTATAGCACTTGGATTGGAATTGCCCCTCCGGAGTCTGCACATCCATAGTAGGCCCATGTACCTATTGAGTGGGAGTGCTAGTGCCGAGCGATTGGGAGAATTGAGTTACTGTGAGGATTGAGTGACTATGAGGACTAAGTGATTGGGAGGACCGACTGATTGGGAGGGTTGAGTGGATTGATACTCTGAGAGTATGCATATGGTTATTCACTATGTTGTATTGCATTGGATATGCACACTTGACATACATACATAGAGATGTATTTTTCTCATGCGGTATAGTATCACGCCATTCATGACTTCTCATACACAATGACATATAGACATAGAGATGTACTTTCCTCATGCCATTTGATAATGAAACATTTACTTGTTGAAAAGTTTTGGAAAGGAAATCACGTTCTTACAAACTTACTCATATTTTGGTGCTTTCGGTAAAAAACTTGGGTTTTACTATTTTATTTGAAAAACATGCCTATTTTTTCGTAGCTGTGAGCGAGTTGAGCATCATACCTCTGGGTATTTTTTGGCACCATTGTGTTATGATTGCTATGAACTGTTGCTGGTTATTGGAGTTGGACTCTGACCCTTGCCCCTACTCATCACGACTTTCAACCTAAGGTTAGGTTTGTTACTTATTGAGTACATGAGGTTGGTTGTACTCATACTACACTTCTATACCTTGCATGCAGATGTTGGATGCTGATGTTGCTGCGTATGGTGGGAGCTGGATTTGAAGATGTACTTACATTCCAGTTATGACTATCACTTGTCCTTGGTAGCATTAGATTCAAATTCTGTTCATTTATAATTCAAACAAATATTGTAATTATTTCAATTTAGTATTGTAAAGAAATCTAAATCTTAGACGCTCATGATTTGCACTACCAGTCCTTGGGAAATTCTTCGTATAATAGTTCAGTTGTATTATCATTTCTTCTCTCAATAAATATCATTTGAAATGGTTTATTGTTAGTTGGGTTAGGTGCCATCACGACTAGTTAGATTTTGGGTCGTGACAGATGCAAATACTTACCAGATGAAGGACTTACATAATATACCACCTAAAATGAATTATGAATCCAATGTACTGTCAATTTTATCCCCAAATCGACAAATTAAAAAATCTACCAATTTTCTCTCTGTAATTTGTCACGACCCAAATCTCAACCCGTTATGATGGCGCCTATCATGATACTAGAAAAGCCAACAACTCATACATACCAACACTTTCAAATTCATATTATACTAAATAGGTTTAAATAAGTGAAAATCTCATAAAACAGGATGAAAATGTCACAACTTAATACAACTCCAGAAAATCTGGGTGTCACTGAGTACATGCGCATCTATACAGTAACATAGTCTGAAATACCGTCTAGAAGAGGAGAGCAGCAAATAGAACTAAATGATAAAGGATGAGAGTCAAGGACTACGGTCGCCAAAGAAGCTACCTCGAGGATCTCCGAACTGAATGATAGCTCCAAAGTCAGCAACCACGTATCCGGAAGTACCTAGATCTGCACACGAAGTGCAGGGTGTAGCATGAGTACAACCAACTCATTAAATAACAACTCTAACTTTTGGGCTGAAAGCAGTGACGAGCTTCACTGGTATAGTTCAATTATAGAAATACACTACAGAAAATGTAGGCATGCTTTCAAGTTTAACAGTTAAAGCTCAAATAGGTAAGATATGTCAAGTGCAACTGAAATAAGAAATGGTATATCTCGATATCTGCATGTCAGTTATGCATGCCAGTTGAAATACAAAATAGTGATGAAATCATATGCATACTCTCAGAGCATCAACCACTCAGTCCTCCCATTCACTCCATCCTCACAGTCACTCATTCCTCACAGTCACTCAATCCTCCCAATCGCTCGACACTCGCACTCTATAGGTATCTGCGCTCATTGTGGGTGTGCTAGACTCAAGAGGAAGATCCAGCCCAAGCGCTATAATAAGTCAATCATGGAATAAATCAATATAGCCTGCTGCGGCATGCAGCCCGATCCCATGAAATATCCTCACAGTCAGGCCCTCGGCCTCACTCAGTCACCAATCTCTCCAATCTCTCGGGCTCACAATGTCATAACAATCAACCTAAATAATGATGATATGAAGTATCAATAAATGGCAACAGAGACTAAGATATGATATGCGGATGATAGATGTGACTGAGTATATAATTACAATTTAAGCAAGTAATTTAACAACAAAATGACCTCTGTGAGTCCCAACAGTACCAGCATATAGCCTAAGCATGATTTCTAGCATGAATCGTAGCCCAATTTCTCTAACGCATAGAGAATATATGGATAACAACATGGTTATTCAACTATACAATCCCATGGAATTGACCGAGTCACAATTCCTACGGTGCATGCCCACACGCCCATCACCTAGCATGTGCGTCACCTCAATATCGACCACATAACACATAATTCAGGATGTATACCCTCAGAACCAAGTTTAGAAGTGTTACTTACCTCAAACTATGCAAATCTCTATTCCAACAAGCCCTTGCCTCGCGAATCGGCCTCCAAATGCCTCGAATCTAGCCACAAACAATTCGATACAATCAACACGAGCTATAGGAATCAATTCCATACGAAAATGTTAAGTTCTTAATCAAAAGTCAAAAATCCAACTCAAAAGTCAACCCCCGAGCCCACATCTCGGAATCCGATAAAAGTTACAGAATCCGGAAGCCCATTCAACCATGAGTCCAACCATACCAAATTTATCAAATTCCGATACCAAATCACCACTCAAATCCCCAAATTAAACTCTCCAATCCCTAGCCCAAAACTCCCAAAATTCCACCTCAAAAACATACAAATTAGGTGGAAAATTCAATAGGGAAACAATATTATTGAATAAAAATTATCATAAGGGACATACCTCAAGAAACCCCTCGAAATCCCTTTCAAAAAAATTGCCTTGGTCCGAGCATGAAATGTCCAAAATGATTGAAAATCACGAAACCCTCGATTTAATATTCAGTCCAGAGGTCTTCGCTTTTGCGGACCACTTACCCGCACCAGCGGTACCGTAGGTGCGACAAAACTTTGCTTCTGCGCTACCCACTCGACGCCCGACCATGCGCACCTGCGGCCAATTCCCCGCATCTATGGGTGCGCTTCTGCGAGGCCTCGTCCGCTTCTACGAAAATGCTCCCACATGCCCCTTCGCACCTGCGACCTTATTCCGCATCTGCGATCTCGCAAGTGCGGCCCAAATCATCGCATCTACGATTACTGCCCAGCTCCCTAGCAGGCCGCTTCTGCACTCACCATGTCGTTTCTGCGGTCGCAGGTGTGATCGCACCAGAACTGGAACTCCAGCTTTTCCTCAAGTCCAAACTTTGATCCGTTAACCATCCGAACTCCACTCGAGGCCCCCGGTACCTCAACCAAACATACCAACAACTTCTAAAACACGATACGAACTTAGTTGAGGCCTCATATCACATCAACCAACATCAAAAACACGAATCGCACCTAAATTCAAGCCTAACATAAACTAAGAAATTTCAACTTCTACAATCGATGACGAAACCTATCAAATCACATTCGATTGACCTCAAACTTTGCATAAAAGCATAATGGACCTATTCCAACTCCCGAAACTAAAATCCGAGCCCGATAACCACAAAGTCAACTCTCAATCAAACTTCTCAACTTCCAAAACTTCTAATTTTTCAACTTTCGCCATTTCAAGCCTAAATCACCTACAGATTTCCAAATCACTATCTGGACACACTCGTAAGTCCAAAATAACCCAATGGAGCTATCGGAACCATCAAAATTTCATTGCGGAGCCATTTACACATAAGTTAACATCCCATCAACCTTTTCAACTTAAGCTTCCAACCTAGAGACTAAGTGTCACAACTCATTCCAAAACATCCCCGGAACCGAACCAACTATCCCGGTAAATCACATAACAAAAATTGAGCATAAGATAAGCAGTAAATGGGGGAACGAGAATACAACACTCAAAACGACTGACCGGGTCATTACATAATCGATAAATCAAAAGAGTGAGGCTTTGATAGGAATGGGGAAGAAGGGAGACTATCTCTGTGTGAGGAATAGAAGAAAAACAAGCTGTAATGGAGGATTCAGCTGCGGAAAATGGATTTGTGAAGCGTTTAAACGACGAGTATTGAATTTTGGGTTTCAGTTTTTTTTAAATATGAAAATATTAGGTTGGGGCCAAAGTGTAATAAGTAAAATATTAGGGACAAAGACTGAACTTCCCCCTTCAGTTTATAATCCCACTTAAGCACTAATTAAGCATGAAGGTCAATCCTACAATAATTAAAGCTTAAAGGTCACTTGGCCAATTCAAGTTTGAGAGTGGATCATATGGCCAACTACCTCTAGTTTGTTTCCACCCATTGAAAGGAGATAATATGAATTCCGCTAACATCGGTAGGAGAGATGAACAAGGGACGATTATAGTCTATCACTGCAATTTGATTTCTAGTATTTTTACTTGCAACTTCTCCTACAACTTGATTTGGGGAATTCTGATCCAATTATTCTTTGTTCGATCCCATATTTTATTTTTTCAACATTCAAAGAACCAAGTAACGAACTGATAGATGGAGAATACGAAAGAAATCATCACACGCTACAATTTTTGAGCTAAAAGCTCTTTATACTGAAAACGAGGGAAGAACCCTAAATTGATAGATCATGATGAGATAAAAGAAGGAAGAGATGAAGAAAAGATGAAAAAGGTTTCTTACATATATATATATATGTATAAGTGGAAATCACCTAACCGATTACGTAATGAATTATCTGCTCACTAATGAGCAATTATATTGTAAAAGCAGTGAAAACGAGGGAAGGACCCTCAATTGACAGAGCACGATGAGATAAAAGAAGGAAAAGATGAAGATAAGGTGAAAACTGTTATTCTTACATATATATATATATATATATATATACACACACACTACGTTGGCTCGGCCCGTGCTAGCACGGCCACAACGGGTCCAACATTATTTAATTTTGTATGATTTCTAACTGATGATCTAATAGAAAATGAACGGGCCCAACATTATTTAATGTTGTATGATTTCTAGTTGTAGGTCTAATGGAAATTAATGTTGTAAGTGTGAAAGCAAGTAGACAATATTGCATGCTAATTGGTAGATGCCTATTTACATAGATTTTGATCAAAATATATATTTACATCCATGAGAGCATCAGATTAAAGGGATGCTTAAAGTGCCATAATAGTTATAACAGGTATGACATAACTATTTACATATTAGCAAAAAGAGATGCGATGTGTATGCGGTGTTTGGTCATCTTTCTGGTCTTTCTTTTTAGTAGTTCTTGACCAAAAATGCCTGCAAACAAATAAATATGTTATATTTCATAGTCAAAAGAAGCCAACACATGTTCAAGGCAAATAATGTGTTGCTAAGTTAGTAATAAATAGCCAATCGGCGAACATAGGAAATCATATAAGAAAGACTATGCTAATATCACAGATACACAGTAGAGACTAAAAATGGATAAATCAAATCCACATTCCCTTAAGTACATTAGTTCAAATACGAAATAACTGTTATGTGGGTGCTTCACACACGGGCACATACTTGGCGAGCTCTTAGAAGATTCTACGCGAAGTCCACTATAAGAATCCTCTGTATCAATTCTATTCTATTCAGCTCATTTAACCTCATTCCCAAATCATGCTCAAATGCACATGACAATTCCAATATACTTTAAAATGTCTTAAATTTAATATTTCCATCAAAACTTTTTACAGTACACTCCTTCAATTTATCGGAACATGCCATTCAATTTCTCACTTTATTTTCACTATCAAAGAAATATATTTGTAGATTATTTTCTCTTTTCATTGCTTGGTATCAAGTCTCGAAATGTGTAAATACCTTTGTTTCTCTTTGCCAATTCTTTGTCATACAATTCTTTGTCATAGGTTACTCCCAAGAATGTGAATGCAAATATATTATTGTATGTTTTTATGCAGGTTCGGAAATGCTTTGATTCCTCAGTATTTCTTAATAGTGCACTTAGCTTAACAGTGCCATTGTGACAACAAAATACGGGCAGCTCGTATTCAAATTTTTTGGCTCCGCAAAATTAACATTTGGGAACTATCTTTAACATAATGTAATCAGGTGATATTTGGATTGTTAATGATTCTTCGTTATATTTTTGATGCTTTGTACTAGATGTTGATCCTAGCGTATAATAACAGCAAGTGCAAGTATATCATTTTGATGGTAATCAATACACGCATGTATTTATAATTGTAAACCATCAAGAAATGATAATCTAGTTATCTAACCTGTTATGTATAGAAGCTTTGAATATCCCATGAAAGGAGCACACTGCTCGCTTGAAGTATTAGCACTCATAAAGGATGATGTGGTAGCAGAGTTATTAATTAGTAAGGAGGTTGCAAGTTACCGACTGCTTGTTTGAGCTTTGTTTGCTCATGCTCGTGCTAGGAGGGCCTCTTTTTTATCGAATTGCATCATTTTATATAGTTCGCGTCTCCTAGCCTTCTTGTCGGCATGTACTTTTTTGAAGTTTTCATTTTTATGATATTTATTCGACCTTTCAGCCGCCGCCTATTCCCTGAATGTGAAATGTCAAATACATGTTGACATAACTGAATATATGTTCAACATGGCTAATAGGTATTTTCAAAGAACCTAGGCAAAAACTCACAATACCTATATGTAAATGATGAGAGCTCAGAAATTTACCTTTCAGTTGGAACGCTACTGAGTAACAGAAGTACACCACAACCACACCATGAATCGCAAGAACTGCAATAATAAAAAGAATAAATTGACATGGACAACAAAGGTCAAAAAGCAAATAGCAAATGGAAAACTGGAAAAATCAAACAAAACCTATTGTCAGCAAGAAAAAGAAATGATTGAGAGAAGCTGAAATAGACAATTCACAAAACAAAAATTGCAAAACGTAGAAATAATATTTCCAATTATTTGGTCCACGTTAAACTCAGTTGATAAAGGTCCACTTCCAATTAAGTTGTTAAAAAAATAACTACATTTTGATATTTTTAAGGCTATCGAGTCAAAAGTATATCAACTAAAGCGTTAATTTCCTATTGTGTAAACGCTAGAATTACTGCAAAGCTGATTTCATATTAATAAAATTAATGATGTCCATGATACAACACCAAATACCACCAAATTTATGATAGACTCACCCATCTAGCAGCAAATTTTCAGAACAGAGAAAAAGTTTTTCTTAGACTAAAAACAGCAAAGAGAGGAACCTAATGGTCAAAGAAGGCATAAAAGTTCTCACTCTTGCCAAAACTAACGATATAAGATGGTGAGCCACAACACAGCTAAAACAGTTAAAAGTTTAACTACAAGAAAGGGAGAAACCTTAAGGTCAAGGAGGGCATAAAAGTTCTCACTCTTGCCAAAACTAAAGATATCATACTAAGAATTACATTTCAGAATCTTGGCTTTTTTGTTTCTTCCACTAATAAGCAAAATTGAGCGAATGGTATCAAAAACCTTAAATAAAGAAGTTGGTCAGCAAGTTTACCTTCTGATTGGAAGACTACTGAATAAAACAATCGCAAGAACTGCAATAACAAAGAGAATAAATCGGGGGCAAAATAGTATCAGTAATAGACAACTCCAACTAAAATAGAGGATACAGATGAAAAGTTAGTACATCCTCAGAGTTAGAAGCAGTCATGCATGTGACGATCAAAGAACAACCAGTTTGAATACAAAACTATTTCTCTGGTTCTCAAACATGGACACTCACCATGTTCAGAAGGCAACAGGTGTGAAGAATTAGTAACAATAACGAAAATAGAACAGAAGCAACAGAACAGAGAAATGTGTATTAAGAAGTTTACGTCTAACTTACTTCAAAACAAAAGGGAAAAAGCAACCAAGAAAGGAAAAGAGAAAACGCACCCACTGTTTGAGACCCCACAGAAAAGCAGTCACTCAAAGACCCACTCCTTTACCAGAAATGAACTAAAAGATGTACTCTAAAAAAGTATAGTAAAAAGTGAGGTTTGAATAAGGAAGTTTTCACTAAATAATAGGAGTAGTTGTTATTGGATACGTACGGATACAGACATAAAGAAATTCAGTTTCTGAATTCGACATCAGCACGGAATAACGAGGTCAGGTTCTCCAGTATGACCATTAATGATATACTTCAATATTTAAGATAAGCCGCCTCGCAAATAATTTCATAAATAAAAACTTTAAATTAAGAACTTTTCACAAAAAACAGTTTTGCGACTTTGTTATAATAAGTAAAATTCAGTGACCATATACGGTAACTTTGTAAATTTTCCGGCAGAGGAGACATCAAAGGTCCTAAAAGTGGGGCTATTATGCATTCAAACTTCTGTCGCTTTAAGACTCTCAATGATTCAAGTCGTACAAATGTTAACATGTGAAGATCATCAAATTCCAGAACCATGTCAACCACCTTTCTTAAACTCAAGTTTATTAGCTGTCGGCTTTCTCAAATCCTGCATAAGAAGTTTAGTGGCAAGGCAAAACCAAAAAAATCCAAAACTGAGCATGCGTCGAGTTTAAAAATGCCTTTTTATCGTTGGATTTAACACACACACCAACGGTCAAAAGCAAGAAGTATGCGGAGAACCAAGAAAACAAAAAAATCTGAATTTAGCACGCCTCGAGATTAAAATTGCTTTTTTATCGTTCAATTTAACACACATCAACCTATGGAGCTGCAAAATTAAACTTGATGAACAGAACCCAAAGAAGATGGGGCAAGATTAGAAGAAGAGAATGCTATATTGACTTTTCACTATTGGATTTTTTTCCAACGGGCACGTTTATTTGGGCCTCCTTGATACTGAAGTTGAAGCTGTCAGGTGTGTAATTGTAGTGCCTAATTTATTCTTGTTTCTCTACTATTAATTAGTTGTATTTTTTCACTAAAATGAAACTACTAACTTATTAGAGGTGAGGGCCTTAATTATTTGTCACTGTTGGGAGCTAAAGTTCACACTCTTTTCTTTCTTCTTTAACTTCCAAGTGTAATGGGAAGGATCCACTTATTAACTTTGATCGTAGCATTTATGAAAATGAACTTAACTCAACTGATTTAACAGAACCCATGAACAAATACCTAAAATTTTCTCTCTTTTAATTAACCCATGAACAAATACCTAAAATTTTCTTTCTTCCATTAGGCTTAATACCTATACCAGTATCATCAACGGACTGAAATTTGCATGTGGGTTAAAACTAATTGAAAGAGCAAAAGAAGGAGAAACAAATACAGATTAAACCAAATCTAAAACTAGTTATAAAATTAATTAAACCAAAAAAATGCTCTATGAATATAAACTATTCTAATTATAATCATTTCACATTAATATAAATAGGATAAAAGAATTGTTACGCAGAAATTAAAATAAGAAAGATAAGCCAGTATAATTTTTTTTTTTTGTTGGGTTAAGCTAGTATCATATACTATAAGGGAAATTGGTATATTTATGAAGCAAAATTGAGGGGACGTACCTGAAATTATTTTTAAAAAAAATCTAAATGATAAGTATCTCCGTGTGCATTGCATATATGACGTATACAATTATACAATGCATTTCAGCAACTTATATATCACGCCAACGCAAAATCTCCATTGCCTTTTAAGCCGGCGACGAACATTAAGGCCGCCGCCTATCATTTAACCTCCCGTCGTCGTTTATCATTCAATTCTCGCCGCTTTTTGCTCGTCGGTGAGCAATTCCGTATTCTTATGTATGTTTTGTGTTTTTGTCTTCTCAATTCATTCATGTAATTTTTTGTGCCTATTTACACGAGCTGAATTCTTTGGTTTTACTCGTGAGATTCCTGTTTTTGATTTTGTGCTTTGAATTTTTGTTATGGATCTAGGGTTTTTGTTGATTTTGTAGCCTCTGGTGACTTAAAATTTAATTTCATGACTAATTTAGTTTCGTTTTTGGTCTGGACTGCTGAAAATTGTGATTTGTGTCGACATAGCTAGTAATTGAAGTATTAGTTGCTAATCAATACTGGATTCTAGGGTTTTATATTTAGGCGAGACCTATTTGGCTTCAATTCCTATTCATCTCATTGTTTGATGTGCCTTCTTGCTCCAGCTGATTTCTAGGGTTTATACTTCGAAGTTGATTTTTCTTTATCGATCTAGGGTCTCTGTTGATTTTGTTTGCCTTGAATTTCATTTCATGATGAATTCAGTTTAGTTTTTGGTCTAGATTACTGAAAAGTGAGATTTTGCATCGAATTTTAGCAAGTTATTGTTGTATTGGTTGCTAATTGAAGCTAAATTCTAGGGTTTAGTATTTAAGCAATACCTTATTGTGCTTTAAGCTTGTACGTTTATGTATGGACCAATGTTTTAAAAGGTATTTTGGGGCTTATCGTGGGGCGTAATTCCCAATCTTTTGGGATTTCGCTTAGGCGTAAGTCCCAACTTTCTGGGCGCCCAGGGAACTTTTCCAAATTTGAGTCAAAGTTGCTTAGTAAATTCATTTTTAATACTTAAATACTCAAAAGTTAACTCATCATAAATTCTCAAACTGAAAAAAAAGTCAAAATTCAAAGGCCTTTTCTAAGTTTTTACCTTACTTTCCTAATGTTTTCTCTTTGTCGTTTATTGAGTAGCAAACCCTCTTTGGCAATGTGTGCGAAGTGCGAACTATAAAGCAAGAGCTTTGTCCTCCAATGCTTGCTCTCCTTCCATGCTTGCAACTTCTTTATGCTTCATTTTATCAAGCTTTTCTTTTTACTCTCTTTATTTCAAGTTAGTTTTTGGTTTTAGAATTTGTTGTGGTATTCAAGTTTAGATACTATCCTTGAGACTCTATTCCAAAGAATATTCTATTCATGTTATAATGAGTATTTATGATTTGTTTTTTTAGTTTTAGGTTTTCAAACAACAACTTTATACTATTGTCATTTTTATGAATTATTAGGAAGTAGAATATAATTTTACAACTCAAATATGTTCCATCATAATCTTTTTATAGGTGTAAGCTAAGTTGCTCGGACTTTTCACTTTTGCTGCCGCACCCGTTTTGACACAATGTGGATATGGGTGTGGGTGTGGGATCCATACTAGAGTTGGTCAACCAATTTTGGGTATTTTGACCAAAATCGACCGAAAAATTTGGGACAAATACAATGATTTCTGAAATAAAAACAAAAGTTAGGGTAAAATTGAAGCAAATGGAATATTTTGTATATAGAAATTTGTATGTTGATCAATATTTTCACCTTCTCATAATTTAGACATATTTTTGTAACTCTATTTGTAGATATTTGAATTACTTTTAGCCGAATCCTTGCACCCGTATCTGTACCTTGATCTGTATCCCGAATCTTAAAATTTAGATTAAGAAGAATCCAACCTCTGGATCCGCACTGGTATTGGGCACATGCACCCGAGTCCGGGCAACTTAGGGTGTAATACATCTTTATGTCTTTCACTTATTCAAATAATTTTTTTTTTTTTGTAATAGTTGTGCACGTGTTAGTATGATTATATAAATATAAACATTTTCCAACTTATTTTATGATTTTCTTGAATTTTCTACAATTTTAATCTGATTTTTACTTTTTGTCACTTATATGTTTATCTTGTTAATCTATAAAACATTCACAATTAAAGATCCATAAGGCTTATGCCCTGCACCTTAGGGCTTACGCCTTGCTCCGTGTTAGCGTCTTAAGGGCTTACGCCTTGCTTCATGTTAACGCTCGCCTCATGTGTACGACTTTTAAAACACTGGTATGGATCTAGCCATCTTATTTCTTTCTTTTTCTGATTTCAGCTGATTTTACAGCTTTGGTTTGCTGAAATTTTGATTTACATGGAGAATTTAGTCGCTTTCTTGGGTTTAGAAAACTGGGAAATGAAGATCGTGTATTGACTAGTTTAATTTCCATGGATAATCTTGTTGCTTTTGTTCTTGTAAACTGGAAGGTTATGTTATTGTATTGATTAGTTTAGTTTCTGTTAGTTTTGTAGATATGTATATAATAGAGTATGTGTATATATATATATATATTAGTCTTGTCCCACATCGGTAGTAGAGTAGTATATGCTTTGTAAAATATAGTTATAAATAAGGGCTTCTTGTATTGAATAAGAAGATCAATAATATATTCTCTTTTTCCCGTGCTTTCTCACATGGTATCAGAGCAATAGTGAGAGTCTTATCGATGTGCATAAATTCCAGCGACTCCGGGAAGAGAATCAGTCACCGGAATTCTTTTTCCGGCGACCTATTTGAGGGTTATTTGCGTCTGCCTAGTTTCTGTCAGTGGTGTGCAAAATCCAACACCACCACAGGGGTCGTCAGTGTCCGGCGACCAAACCCCAGTGAAGACCTCCGGCAGACGCTGTCTCACGCGCTCCCACGCGCCACCAGAAGGTCTGCGCGTGAC
>MCJB01050898.1:1827-33316 GCA_002018475.1 Nicotiana obtusifolia | reverse complement strand
TATCGGTACTCTTAGTCAGAGTCCCGATTTTCTCTTGTGCCTCCGAAAGTTGATTTTCCAAAGAAATCATTTGAGTTTGGAGGGTTTCTTTTTCCGAGGTCAGCAGATCGG
Source organism: Nicotiana obtusifolia (assembly GCA_002018475.1). NCBI lineage: Eukaryota > Viridiplantae > Streptophyta > Magnoliopsida > Solanales > Solanaceae > Nicotiana > Nicotiana obtusifolia. The sequence continues at coordinate 33,205 of MCJB01050898.1, read as the reverse complement.
TCTTGGCTCTCCATTCATTAGTTTCTGCTTTGGCCTCACTCACTGCAGATCGGAATTGGTTTATTCGGTCAAGTTGTTGCCCCATCTAGTCGAGTATACCAGAATTTTCCTTGCGCACAAAGTCTAGTTCAGCCCGAAGGGTCGACATCTCCCCTTCGAGCCTCTCACGACGTGCCTTTTCTTTCCTTAGTCGAAGAAAAGCCTCATGATGAAGCACCGAGGCCTACAAGTACAAAAGAAAATAAGACAGTTAGTCAAAGTTGAAATGTAAAATGGCAAACATCGGACAAGGCTTATCGGAAGTTTACCTTATTTGATGCTTGTTGAGCTTCATTGAACAAGCATGCTTCATCCACCTCGTCCATTGCGGCCTGATCTTCTTCAGTAACCAAGCACCAAAGATAACTAGCCACCCCCACAGGCGCAGAAAGGGCCCTAGTATACACAAAGCTATAGTCTATTATACTTACTTTTTCGATCTATCTGCTTCATTTTAGAGGATTATGCCACAGTAAAGCTATTCAATATTGGTGGTTTGCTTTTTTTCTTATTTACTAAATTTAGTCTCTATTTTCATTCATTCTTTATTTGTATCAAATCGAATCATGTATTCTTAAAATCACGTACAAATTTAATTGTTATTCGCAATAAAGGATAAATAATAAGTTATTACAAATAAGTACTCATAGGACTTCTGTTTTTTTTTTTTTTTCCTTTTTCGTTATTCTTTTCCTCCCTTTTTTTCTTCGGCATTTGAATCACATGGCTGAAATTAACTTCTATAATATTTTAAATATCTACCCTATTAATTGCACATCTTTAGCTGGCAGATGGAACGATCAATCAAGTATAGGAAAAAGACATTAAGACAAGTTCTACACAAGTTCCATATGTCCATTATCCCCATTAAATTTCCATATTATACCTTCCCACATATCATATCTGGCGCTGGCATGCGATCCCTTTTGACATATTAATTTATAATCTGGAAATAACAAATTTAAGAAAATAAAAAGTAAGTAAAAACAAAAGTCATCATAATCTTTACAGGAATCTATGGTTCTTTTTCTCTTTTGGTATAAACTATGTTTTCTTTACTTCATTTTATGTGAGTAAGAAATAAGAAGTGTTTGTTGGTAGGCATATTATTATGTTAAGAAAATATTCGGATGAGCAAACCAAAGTGTGTGCAAAACCCCAACAGTTTAATTCGTGAATGCGATGATGACAAAGCTCTCTGAATTAATAATGTGGGTGGCATAAAGTTGTCACGTTCCTGCCATTAATTTCACCGAAGGGAAATTCTTTTATGATAATTATTAAAATTTAGTTCAGCTTCATTTCAGAAATTGATGTGACCAATTTTACCATGTAGGTAGTCGTAGTATTATACTCCACAAGTAAAGAAAAATTCAAAGTAATTAGTGCCTGGACGGTAAAAGTAAGTTGCGCGACTTTTGAAAATACGTTTTTTTAATCCTCATTTAGTTATACCTTTTACTTCCCTTATCTCAATTGTCATCCAAATTTGTTGAAATTTCCTTTTGTCACTTTGTTTATCTTTTTTCCCCCAATTCAGAGAAAATTAAAAATGCAGAAAAAATATTTATAACTTTTAAGTCGGGAACTCAAAACTTTGGCTGAAAGGAAGACGATGCCCAGCCGAATAGCCGATAACATTTAGGAAAATTGGAAATAATACAAGAAGATAGCGAAAATAAGATGGAAGTGACAGGCGTTTAATTAGAAAATAATATCATCTAATGTTTTGGATAATAAAGCCAGACATCTGATAAATGAAGATTGAATTGTTGAGATGACAAGGTGGGAAAAGAAAAAGAAATAAATGCTGGACGGCAAGAACGGGCAAACAATTTTGTATTAGGAATAAGAACAAATGATAATTGTTTAATTGCATTCTTACAAAATAAAAAAAATAAAAAGGAACAAAGGAGTGAAAAATCAACGTAGGGGAGGGGGTATTGCAGTCCAAACAATGATAAGGGCATTCTGGGTAGTGAGATGTTAGAAAAGTTAAGGGTAGTATCTTAGCTACAAAGCCTTTTCTTTATTTCTTTTTTTGCCCTTCTCTTTCATGAAAGGAGAGCGAAAAGTAACTTAGAAACAGAAAGCAGAACTTGTAATTCTTGGGTGTAGAACTTGCAACTGAGAAAGAGAAGAAATGGGTACATTGAGAATACCAGATGTAATTCCTTCTCCAACTGAAGACTGTGAATCACTCATGAAAGCCTTCAAAGGTCTTTTCATTTCCTTCCTTTTCTTTTCCTTTCTCTGTTTTACTTTCAGGGGACTTTCTCCCTTTTCCTATGCCGTATATATACAGTGCGTTTACAAGTAACTTCAATTTTCAACCAAGTTTTTGATTCATAACTAAGATATCATAAACAAGTTGATGGAAGGAACAGAAGTTCACGGGGTCGAGCCGGAGAACCTTTTGCAGAAATGCATGGTAGGGTAAGGCTGCTAGAATCTTGTGCTACGGCCCTTCTCCGGATCTCCCGCATAGTGGGAGCTTAGTACACTGGACTGACCTTTAAACAAGTTGATGGAACAGTTTTTGGGTTGGGAGTGGGGGTAAAGAGAATTCTTTGATCTTCACCTTGGGGAGGAGGACTAGTGCATTCTTTTGGTTCCTGGATTTTTGTTTTGTTGAATTTTTTTAAAATAACTATGGCGTTCGGATCAGTTTAGCTAGAGACTAGTCCACCAGGCACCTACGTGCAGAGGCGTATGCAACATACATTTACCGGGTTCAACTGAATCCAGTACTTTCGATACGAAGCAGAAATTTATGGGTAAAAATCACTAAATTTACAATAAATAATAGATATGAACCCATAACTTTAAAATACAATAGATTCAATGCTTAAAACTTCAAATATTAAACCCGTAAAATTAAAATACTAGATCCGCCTCTGCCTCCGTGCTACCTCCCACTGTCACAAGTATTGGCCTAACTCTGTCCATCAAAGCTTAGCTTTGGTATTTATATGAGGAGAATTCGCCTAATATCGGCTGTGGTGAAATTAGAACCTTGGTTTCCAAGATAACACCCTTGAGGGCTTGTTTTGTTGAATTTTCTTTCTCTTGTAGTTCTCGCCTTTTTAATTTCCATGGTGCATGCTTGATTACATGATTAATTGCTGAAATATGATCATATGGCAATGTGTGAATTTTTATTTATTTATTTTGCCTTGATTAATAGTAATTTGGCCAATGCAATTACGGCTGCTAATTGCAATTTGATTCTGCACTGATAGGAAGAAAGAGATTAGCTACTGGTTGTTCCATGAACATAAAAGGTACTAGTAGCAATTTGATTGGGAAAAATGAAACTGCCCTGCCCTGCGCGGCCAGACCCTGCCCCCATTGTTATCCCTATTGAATATGTGTCTTTAAAGTATGTTTTATCTTTTTGTTCATTGATATAAAGGCAAGAATTTTGTTACGTGGTTTCGTGTAGGACTGGGAACGGATGAGAAGTCTGTAATATCAGTGTTGGGGCACAGAAATGCAAGTCAGAGGAAGAAGATCAGAGAAACCTACGAGCAACTTTACAACAGGTCCCTTGTCGATGACATTTTTGCTGAATTATCCGGTGATTTCAGGGTACAATCTCTTCTCTTGCATTTTATGGACCTAATTATTTGCTCAGTAAACCTGGTGCAAAGTGTTACGGCATAATTATAATTAAAACGAAGATTCATTTGGTTCACGAATATTACTCCAATAACTATTGATCTTAGGCCTTAAATTGCTAGACAAATGGCAACTTATGTAACATTAGATTGGTTTCTTAAATAGCATTAAGTTGTCCTTGTTTTATGTATCTCATATTGCGAATAGGCATATATCACATATCTCGTAAGCTTTTCCACTTCTCAAACTCCAACTCATGATTCTAGCTCTGTTACTGCAAAAAGTTTTCTCTAAATGCTAGCAAAAACCTTGAGTTGCAAATTTGTGAGTGGTATGGCTTACCTCTCTGTATGTTTCTAGAATGCCCCCATCAAATTACTATTGCTGCTGCAGAATGTAACTTCAGTCTCCATTTGAGCACGGTTATATGCTCAAGTTTTCAAGGGCTGATTTTAGCTTTTGATGTGTGACAGAAAGCAGTGATCCTGTGGACATATGAGCCAGCTGAAAGAGATGCGCGACTAGCAAATGAAGCCTTGAAGTCAAGAAAGAAAACCATCACCCAATTACAAGTGATAGTAGAGATAGCTTGTGCATCATCTCCTGATCATCTGGTCACGGTAAGACAAGCATATTGTGACCTCTTCAACTGTTCACTTGAAGAAGATATCGCAGCAAATGTCCCTATGCCTGTTCAAAAGGTACATATGGTCACTTCTGGTCACATATATTAGCTGATGGATACACATCTTTTTAACCGATCTCATTTGATTAGCTAAAGACACTATCCTCAGTGACTTAAAATATAACATGCACAGTACTGAAGACATCTAATGATTCACTATCAGTTAACTAGCACTCTTTTCTGATGATTGCTCTCGATGTTGAGTTGCATTATACTGACTTATATTAAATGATGTGTTGTGTGGATGTTGCCAGATTCTTATTGGTCTAGTCAGGTCCTATAGATATGATAAAGAATTGGTGGATCCTAGTACTGCAAATGCAGAAGCTGCTATCCTTCGCGAAGCCATACGGACAAAACAGTTGGATCATGACAATTTTCTGATGATTCTCAGCACTAGGAATGTCCATCAGCTTAGAGCAACTTTTGAGTGCTATAAACAAAATTATGGATTCTCCATTGACCAGGTTACATTTCTTACAAGCTGCCTGTATAACCTTCTTTTCATAGTGCTGCTTGCTGATCTTGTCTCTTTTATGTGTACTTTATTCCATCTACTTCAATTATTTGTTTACAGGACATTAAAAGCTGTGGAAAAGGTCTGCTGGAATCTATTTTGAAGGTGGTTATCTGGTGCATTGATTCGCCTGAGAAACATTTTGCTGAGGTAATTATACACGAATAGCTTCTTCTTCTTCTTCTTCTTCTTGGTTGAAGTATTTTCCCGTTTCTGACACCTTTGTCTATCACTTCTGCCTAAATGTCAGCACAAGCCTACCTTATTATCATGAAGTTAATGCAAGCAAATGGTCCTGTTGAATTCTACTTCTAAAAGATCACATTTTTTAGTGCTATCAGATTGCATATAGATGTTCTGGTTAGACTAGATTAAATAATGAACAGCATCATAAGATGCAAAATCCCTTTCTTATTTTAATTCTTCTATGGCTTTTATTAGCAGTGTTAAACTGCTTAGTATGGTCTCAGAGGAATCAAAACCAATGGAAACTGTAAAGGCCTCTTTCCAGTCTGAAGAAATTCCTTTAACGTTAATATACTTTCATGCTTGTTCAAGTCATTGTGGCTATTAACAAAATTACTTGTGTGCTTAATTAGTCTGAAAAAATGCGGCAGCTCATTGGTGGTCCTCTCTGTACATCATTATTATTTGTTTCCTGATTCTAGAGATCCTAAATTAGCTCAGCATAGCAAGGAGTCCTTCATAACTGGTTCATCATGTAGACCTTAATTTCATCGTTTTAAAGAATTTCGTGTCATCCTGATGTCGGGTAAATTGTTACTAAACAGATGCAAATGGTGCAATTTATTGTCTATACATAATACACTTGGATAAAGCTGAAAACAACCTTATTATAAGTTCGCTACATTTTAGCATGCAGAGCGTTTGTTATATAGCATCCTGTAATTCGTTTTTACAGATCAATGTCAGTAAAGTACCTTCTTTTTTATTATAATCTTGTATGCTGGAATTGTCAGGTTGTCAGAGCCTCGATTGTCGGGATAGGAACTGATGAGGATTCTCTGACAAGAGCCATTGTAGCTCGAGCTGAAGTTGATATGATGAAAGTAAGGGGAGAGTATTTCATCGCGAACAAGACCAGTCTTGATAATGCAGTTATTGGTGATACATCAGGTGATTACAGGAAGTTCCTGATGACACTGCTTGGTGCCAAAGTGTAGATCTTTGACCTGATCATTGTGATTTAGTGGTTCACTACTATAATTCTACTTTGTATGATCTGAAAATGCTATATGAACATTAGTGGGTGGATTTGTCGTGAAAAAAGTAATTGTTGGAGTCTGAGTTTGTATATAAGTTTTGTGGTTCGTCACTTGCTTGTCAGTAAATGCTACAGCATCTTTTATTTCCTAATAAATGGAACACTGCTGAGGAATTTAAAAACCAAAGGGGAAAAAGAAAACAAGAAATGACAAACTTTATAAATAGGATCCAGCAAACACCATTTATGATATAACTTGTGTAATATTTGGATCATTAACATTTTCAAGATTGGTGTGTTCTAAAGTTGTTCATGATTCTGTATAAGTTTTGAAAAAAGAACGTCAAATAGTGTAAAACTTACATAAAATCTGAGAAAAATGCTACATTAGATATAGATATGGTCGTTATTTGATTTTACTACCTAACCCGATTCTTATTATACAGTTCAGTGTAAAAGACAATTGATTAAAAATCATTTAAATTTTAACCAATGCGTGTTCATTGGTTTGCAAAGATGAGTTTCGCACATATTAACTGAACACTGATTTCAGTTGACAAAATTAATCTAATAAGTAAATCAAATTACAATATATCATCTAAAGTTTCCTAAATGAACACAATTTTGGTTGAAGCTGATGTTCTCAAGTTAAGAAATCATAAAAATTCATATTCTACGTTTATGGATCGGAGAGCTCGGATCCCCACTACCGAAAGAAAGCCCACGAAGATACTATAAAAGAAAATAAAAGGGCAAAGATCACTTTTAGCCCGCGGTCAAAATTATTTACGTTCGGTAGCTATAAAACTTTTTAAAATTTTTATATTTTTTTATATAACAAACAAAAATGTATATATATTAAAAAAAAATATACAAAAAATATTTTTTCAGCTATTATTTTGAAACGACTATACAGGGTCATTTTCCCAAAATAAAAAGAAGAATTAACCCAGATAACCGCCCACTCAACTGCTTAAACTAAAAATAATAGGTGGATGTATAATATATGCATAATTTATGTTATATATGTTTACAATAGTGTATAATCAATGTATAAACAATGTATATGTTTAGAAAAAGTAAACAATTCAATATAAACGGCTATTTGTGTAAAGATCCCAAATAAAAGGACCTCACATAACATCGTGTTAGTGATGTGCACATTTCACGTGTTAGATGCTAGCCAGGCCCAACAGGGCCCAACAAGAATAAAATTTGGAGAAGTACACAAATAGCAATTTTTAGGATTGCTATTCAGAGATTAGCCAGTATTTATTTTGTCCTGAAAATTTAAACTAAAAATCTTAATTTCAGGACTTTGTGTCTTGAAAATTAAACTGAAAAACTGAAATTCAAGACATACTTACTAATTTCTAACTAGTAGCCTTTTGAATAGCTATCTGCTACCATTTCTACATGAAAGTTGGATTCAACTATATAGCATGGAAGCACCTCAGATTTAATCTATAGAGGGAAAAAGAATGAAAGCTGGATTGAACAAAAATCTTGTTTCACTTCTGCCTTCAAAAATTTCAAGTAAATAATAACATATTCATATATGCATCGTAAAAGTCTTTTTAAGGGAACACAAAAATCAATAACAATAACAACAACAACAACAACAATAACCCAGTGAAATCTCTAGTGGAATCTGGGATGGTAGTGAGTATGCAGACCTTACTCCTACTCCGAGAGAGTAAAGAGGTCGTTTTCGAAAGACTCTCGGCTCAAGACGACATAAAGAGACAAATACATCAGTACCATCATCAGAGAACATAGAAATAATAAAAATTAGATGAAAAACAATACAATAACAAGTAAACAAAGCCTTATACTATGAAAAACGTAATAATAGTGTGAACACAATATTAACCACTAGCAATTTGAGACGAAACTCTATTAGGCTATCCTCACACCTCGTATGAAGTAGAAATTGCTCAACTACCTCCTAACCTACAACCCTAATGTTCGACCTTGTCCTCGAAAATCTGGATGATGCAGGTCAACCTGATCAAGCTACGTTCATGCCATCAATGTCGGATAAGACAAGAAAAGGCTTGGTTAGCCTTGGAGAAGAGTCAAGCGTTCAAGCATTCACAAATTTTGGTATGGACAAAATTAGAAGTTGAAGATGTACATTTGTGTTTATGTTGTATTATTGTGTTGCTATGGAAGATATTAATTCTTACTTGTTTGGTCCTGCGTACTATTCTTTAAACTTAGCCAAATTGTGGCCTTTTTGTTAGTTATTTGTTTCCTAGTTGATTTAGGACAAGGCTTAATCTATATAAAGCCTAAAGACTTCATTATTTTCAGCACCTTACATTATTTTTATAAAAGAAAATCGGCAGCACTTTGCTCCCAAATCTCGTGTGACTTTTAACTTGTCTAATTTTAGTGTGATTCAAAATTGAACTCGTTCCTTGTTTGATCGAACAATTTGCAAGACAATCGTTGTTTTGAGGGTCGTTCATATAGTATAGGTACTCCTTGATTTCATCAAGAAGGTAAGTAGACTAGTTCCTACTTGTTGTCTTGATAATTCATAGAGCGTCTTGCTTCTATCTTTTGTTTTCTTGTTTCCGCATTTTATATTGCATCAGTTGGTATCAAAACTAGATTGCAGCAGTTGGTACCCATGATCTTGGTTCCAAAGAAAGACGGCACCTGGAGGATGTGTGTTGATTGCCGAGCCGTCAACAAGATAACGGTAAAGTATCGTCATCCTATCCCTAGGTTAGATAACATGCTAGATGAGTTATGTGGTTCAAGTGTGTTTTCTAAGATTGATCTTAAGTCTGGTTACCACAAAATCCGTATGAAACCGGGTGATGAGTGGAAAACTGTATCCAAGACCAAGTTTAGTCTATATGAATGGTTGGTGATGCCTTTTGGTCTCTCCAATGCACCTAGTACGTTCATGCGACTAATGAATCATGTGGTTAAACCGTTTATTAATAAGTTTGTGGTTGTCTACTTTGATGATATCCTAATTTATAGTAAAAGTTTAGATGACCATGTTGATCACTTAAGGCAAGTGTTTGAAGTATTAAGCGCCGAAAAATTATATGTTAATTACAGGAAGTACGCCTTTTGTGTAGAGAAAGTTGTATTTCTGGGATTTTTTATAAGTGTTAATGGTGTTGAAGTAGATGAATCTAAGGTTGAAGCTATTAGAGATTGGCCTACTCCTACTACTGTTTCGCATGTTAGAAGTTTCCATGGACTAGCTAGTTTCTACAGAAGCTTTGTTAAAGACATTAGCACCATAGCAGTACCACTCACGGAGTTGGTGAGAAAAGACACGCCTTTTGTGTGGGGGGAGCCACAAGAGGGTGCTTTCCAAGAGTTGAAACGTAGGCTTAGTTCTGCCCTGTTGTTACAATTACCAGATTTTAGTAAGGCGTTCGAAATTGAGTGTGACGCCTTGGAGGTGGGAATTAGAGGTGTTCTTATGCAAGATGGGAAGCCTATTGCCTATTTTAGTGAGAAGTTGAAGAGGGCTGCCTTGAATTACTCTACGTATGACAAAGAGTTGTATGCCCTCGTGCGAGCTTTAGCTCATTCGTAACATTACCTATGGCCTAAGGAATTCGTAATTAGGAGTGATCATGAGTCACTCAAACATCTTAGAGTCAAGAGAAACTAAATAAAAGACATGCCAAGTGGATAGAGTTCATTGAGAGTTTCCCTTATGTGATTCATTACAAGAAGGGAAAGGAGAATGTAGTAGCTAACGCACTATCTAGGAAGTTTGCTTCGACTATCACATTAGCATCTAGGTTGATGGGTTTTGAGAGTATTAAGTCTATGTATATGCACGACCCTAAACTTAAGAGTGTGTGTGACGCCATAACTAGTGGGCAGAGAGTTGAGAAGTATCAATGGCATGGTGGGTTCCTTTTTAAAAAGGGGAGAGTTTGTATACCCGAGTCCTCATGGCGAGAGTTGTTGGTGCGTGAGGCGCATTGTGGGGGCTTGATGGGGACACTTTAGGGTAGATAAGACTTTAGCTATATCAAGGGAATAGTTCCATTGGCCTAAGATGAGGCGAGATGTCGAGAGAGTATGTGAAGCGTGTTTTGAGTGTAAAAGAGCTAAGTCTAGGTCTAATAATCATGGTTTGTATACTCCCTTACCCGTTCCTACTACTCTTTGGGTAGATGTTTTGATGGATTTTGTGATGGGGATGCCTCGATCTAGGGGTGGTCATGATAGCATTTATGTGGTTGTTGATAGGTTCTCTAAGATGGCTCATTTCATTCCTTGTAAAAAATGTGATGATGCACAACATGTTGCTTATTTGTTTATTGCTAATGTATTAAAGTTTCATGGTGTGCCTCGAACTGTTGTTAGTGATAGGGATGCTAAGTTTTTAAGTCACTTTTGGAAGTGTTTGTGGGGTGCTCTTGGCACCAAACTGTTGTTTTCTACCTCACATCATCCACAAACTTACTGTCAAACTGAGGTTGTTAATCGAACCTTGGGAGCTCTTCTTTGATCTTTGACCAAAGGGAAGTCCGGCACTTGGGCTGACCGATTACCTATTATGGAGTTTGCATATAATAGAAATGTTCATCGAATGACTAGCATTACTCCATTTGAATGTGTTTATGGTTTTAATCCTTTGATACCACTTGATCTTGTACCTTTGTCGAGAGATGCAGTTATTAGTATTAATGGAGAAAACAAGGTACCCGCGTTGCTCGAATTGCATGCTAAGGTAAGGAAAACTTTGGAGGATACTTATGAAAAGGTAGTGGTCAAGAAGAATAAAGGAAGGAAAAAGTTGGACTTAAAGAGAGGTGACTGGGTTTGGGTGCACTTCCGCAAGGAACGATTTCTGAACCATAGGAAAGGGAAGTTGGCTCCGCGAGGAGATGGACAATTTCAAGTGTTGCAGAAGATCAATAATAATGCTTATGTCATAGATCTGCCTAATGATTATGCTGTTTCTAAGACATTCAATGTCATTGACTTGACTCCTTGTGTTGCTTTGAAAGATGAAGATGGTTCGATTTCGAGGACGAAATCTTCTCAAGAAGGGGAGAATGATGCAGATCAACCTGATCAAGCTACGTTCATGCCATCAATGTTGGATAAGACAAGAAAAGGCATTGCTTAGCCTTGGAGAAGAGCCAAGCGTTCAAGCATTCACAAATTTTGGTATGGATGAAATTAGAAGTTGAAGATGTACATTTGTGTTTATGTTGTATTATTGTGTTGTTATGGAAGACATTAATTCTTACTTGTTTGGTCCTGCGTGACTATTCTTTAAACTTAGCCAAATTGTGGCCTTTTTGTTAGTTATTTGTTTCCTAGTTGATTTAGGACAAGGCTCAATCTATATAAGCCTAAAGACTTCATTATTTTCAGCACCTTACATTATTTTTATAAAAGAAAATCAGCAGCATTTTGCTCCCAAATCTCGTGTGACTTTTAACTTGTCCAATTTTGGTGTGATTCAAAATTGAACTCGTTCCTTGTTTGATCGAACAATTTGCAAGACAATCGTTGTCTTGAGGATCGTTCGTATAGTATAGGTACTCCTTGATTTCATCAAGAAGGTAAGTAGACTAGTTTTTACTTGTTCTCTTGATAATTCATAGTGCGTCTTGCTTTTATCTTTTGTTTTCTTGTTTCCGCGTTTTATATTGCATCACTGGAGCCACGACATGTCCTCTCTAATCACCTCTCCCCCATACTTCTTGGGGCGTCCTCTACCTCTTCTCGTACCCGCCAAAGCCAATCGCTCACACCTTCTTATCGGGGCATCTAGGCTTCTCCTCCGGACGTGCCCGAACCATCCGAATCTCGCTTCCCGTATCTTGTCATCTATAGGAGTCATGCCCACCTTCTCCCGAATAGCTTCATTCCTAATCTTATCCATCCTAATGTGCATGCACATCCATCTCAACCTGCTCATTTTTGCTACTTTCATCCTCTGGATATGTGAGTTCTTAACACAAAAATCAAAACCGATAAAACTTATTTGGTTTGATTTGGTACACATTAATCAAATCGGCTTTTAACTTTTGGTTGTTGTGTAGACAAAAAGAAAGTCAAATTGAATCACGTTGAAAAAAATTAAATTACAAGAAATCATATATTCTATGCGTTTAAATTTTACTAGTTTTAGGGTACGCGCTTTGCGCGTGTACCCATATTAGTGAGTACACAATTTTTAAAAATATACAGATTTTATTAGACACTGTGTTTGAGTTATTTTAAATTATATAATAAAAGTTAAAGAAATTCATGAAAATAATAAATGTTGTTCATATTTAGTAAGTTCAATATATGAAGAAATCATATCCTTCGGAAGTTTTCAGATGACTTATTGTAATTTATGAGGACTTAATTCAGATTTTTTAATGAAATTTATTTTTATTTATATGACATAATATTGACAATAAAATCAATACTGAAAATAAAATACAAAATACTTTTATCATGATTCGTCAAAGATTTATCAGATAATACAAATTAAAAATTAAATCCATTGAATCTTTTAGAGATTTGGGTATGAATATGTGGGCCCTATACCTCCTAAAAATTTAATAAGGACAATATAAAGTCTAAAAATAACCAATATTGAGTGAATATTTTACAAACAAATAACTTAATATAGAAAAGGATGTAGTAGGATGTTGTCATTTTGTTGGACTGATGAAAAAAAAAAAGCTAACAATTCATTTATGATATATTTTGGCTTCTACTATTTCATCCTTATCATTTTAAATTTATAATTTTTTCAATTTGATTTTTAATACTATATTATTACTTATGACCAACTTGCTTTATTCTTTGATTTCTTTAACCGTCAGAACTTTTTTTGTATTTGTAAAATAATTAGTGTTTTGAAATATTGCTCGAGTAGGAAAGTAACTCAAGTAATATGAAATGTTAATTGATCTTAGAGACTTCCTACCGACTCAAATATACAAGAATTTAATTTTAAAAAAATTAATTTATCTTTAAATTCTAAAATATTAGAAAAATTAACATGGAACGCATTATGGTCGGCATATTGATCAAATTTTACCTTTGAAAATGAATTTCCCATTAAATAAAATTAAGTTCTATTATTTTTCTAACATTTACGACTTTAAAATCAATTAATATTCTAGTTACTAAATCCTTTTTATTTAAGATTGATTGCGATTTTATCTTATTTAAACTATGTTATAAGTATGAAACATAACTATAATCTATACTTTATTTAACAGTATCTGCTAATCTTTTTACAAAGTCAAAAATAAATTTGACTATTGTCATTTTCTTTTGTTATTGCTCATACAGATTCATTAATCACGTTTGAAAACTTTTAATTTTTGGTTTGGACGTCATAGTACTCTATATTTATGTATCAAAATATGATACAAATAGTATGGGCTCATGTTAGCATGGCATTGAGTCTTCCATATCTTTTACAAACTTTAATAATTCACTCGTTTGTTGATTTCAAAATCGAAAATTAACATGGAAAGCATTATAATTATATTACATAATTCAAATAAGAAAATAATTCATGATTTTAAAATCCTAAATATTAGTATTTCGTACTTTAAGGAAAGATTTAATAATTAAAATTTTAATTATTTTTAAAGTCCTAAATATTAGGAGAATAAATTAATTTACTATTTTGTCCAACGTAAAATCCATTTTTAAAGGATAAAAGAGGCGAACGACATTTCGCTAAGGGGTTTCGTGCTTTTGTATCAAGATATAAATTATTTTGTTACTTCATATATATTGTGGTTTTTTTATTGTTGTTATTTTCTAAATTTTTCAATAAACAATCATATCAATTTGACCAAATATAAATTCTATCACATTAAGATATAAAACGTCAATTACATTTGATGATGTTCACAAAAGCTGCCGCTTAATGCACTCATTTAGGGTAAATCGTTAATTTGGAATTATATTAAAATTAGGCCCAACCATTGGAATCAAATGACGGAAGAAAACTTTTGGTCAAATCAGAAACCTGTGACTGAAAGGTGAACTAGCTAGCATTCACGGATAAAGGAAAGTGGGGGTCTGGCCCACATTCTATACCCGACAAACGCTCCAAATAATTATGGCCCACCCAATACTCACACCCAGTTAGTTCACTTTGGATTGGAAACGAGTGGTCCCTCTTAATTAGTTGACCGTCTTTCAAACAACGTATTACATGAAGCAGATTCGATTGAAAACTTGTTACGTAAATATCGCTTAAACTTAGAGTTTTTATTAATACATATTACTTGATGGTTTTGAGGTGGATCGGTGGTGGTTGTGGTTGGTGAACGTGATGTACTGTGGATTCAATTTTTTAATAAGCGAATTATAAAATCCGAATGTGCACCTAAAAAAAACCTTTTGCTACTACATTTAAACTTCTCTTATATTAAGGATATTCAAAAGTTTATGAATATGAAAACAAATGTTTCAATCTTATTTCGCACTGTAGGATTCAAATGAACCCTTCTCCTTGGCTGCAACTCTACCACTGGTGATTGGCTGTAACTCCACTACCGGTGATCGATAATAATGATTGTGCAGTAACAAATGTAAGTGACACTCATGCAACTATAAGTGTTAGCGCCGACTTGTAATCAGGGTGCTTATCATGCGAATAACTACGCTTAACGGTACGATTTAACGATTATCGAATTATAAAAGTAATACTTCACTAGTTATTCAATAAGACAATGGACGAGTTGGTATCAGATTAAAGATTATCGGGCAGTTATAGGACGGTTTATCGGCTAAATCAAATAGAAAATTTTTGAACAATCAATACCAAATGGCCATAATAAGATGATATGTTGATACTTTCAGACTAATGTCGGATTCAAATTCAAAAGACTGTCTTGTTAATCTAAAGTATTTTTGAAGAGTCGTCTTCCACTCTAGTACATATAAGAACTACTGATAAGGAAGACATAACAGATACCAGCTAATCTATGCAAAAAATATAGTTCCAGTTCATTGTACCGTACCAAATAAGATGAGCATCCTAAACATGAAGAAGACTAACTTCATCCATCTTATTGCAGCTCTGTCTAACTTTACTCTGATACAATATGAGCTAAATGTCTTGCTTTTATCATTTCAAGTTGAACAACACGGAAAGCTAAAACCAGCTAAACCAACACAAAAGTGGCTGCAGAGTCGTCTTACATAGTGGTAAAAATGTAAATATAAAATTTCTTAACGAGTTAACGGTTTATCCGATAAAAAAATTGAGTAAACTGCCCCCATATCGGCAAGCAAATCTCAATCTGTTCACTGTCTATTATCCCCATAATCCGATATCAAGAGCCAATAAAATCTTTGATTCGGTTCGATTAATGATTTTGGTTCGATTTTTAATATTCCTATTTGTAATAGTGATAATAATGATAAAATTTGTTAGTAATAGAGGTGGTGATAGTAGACTGCCACATTAATATATCATACGTAATTAATATTTAAGAAACATATGCTACTACATTATTACAATGCAAGTTTCTAAAACTAATTTGATTGCTAAATTTGTCAACAAGATTACGCAAAATAATGACGAGCATTCAGCTTTTAGCAAATGTACATTAAATACAAGCTTTTGGGGTCGGTGGGGTTGTCTCCAAAGAGGGTGTCTGCTCTCATTTTCATTAAGATCCCCCAAACTAATAAACTAATCCATCTTTAAACGTTAATCTCCTTTCTCTCTCTCTCTCTATGTTTGTCTTCTTCTTCACTCCCCTTTGTCTCCATTCCTCTCTCCACTTTTATAATATATCGCCATTATAACTTAATACTCCTATACAATTCAATGAATAATAATAAATAAATAAATAAAGAATTTCATTTCCCCATTATTCTCTTAAAAGAAAAAACAAAAAACAGTATGGAAGAAGAGCAAGAACGCTACTACCACGACTCACTTCTTCCTCATCTACTTCTTGTACTCTACTCTTCTGAAGCTGCAAACGACGTCGTTTTCACCTTTCATTGCCCTTTGCATTCTTCAATGTAGCTCGTGATCCACAAAGCTTCACGTTTTCTGGTTTATCTTTTTCAGCTTTTTCTTTTTCTTTTTTTCACTTTTTCCCTTTTTCCAACTTAAATTGAAGTGAATCTATTCAATAGTTTGACTATGACCCATTTCTTACTTGACTGACTTCAATGCCTGAAAATGTGAGTTCTGGGTACTTCAATTTGCATATTTGTAGCGCTTTTTATTTATGCTAATTTTTAGGTCCTTTTTTTGAGCTACCCATTTTAAATCTGCTTTTGATTTTTGTTCTTTTTGAGTGTTTAGTTGTGTTTATTACATTTGCGTACTGTTAATAAGAGTAATGTGTGAGTTGTTTTGTGTTTCCTGTTTCTCTCAGTCTCTGATCTTGTTTGCTGTATTTCATATTTATGCAATTTATTTCTACATTTGTGTGATGTGTCACTGCAAGGGTTTTGGTACTTATTTGGTTTCCTTGAATGCATAACTGCTAATTTTTTTTATATATTGTACTAAATAGCAAGTGTGGTTTGGGCATTTTATTTGTTTCTTGAGATGATTGTCTTGATTGGTTATGTGTTCTGTTTTTTGTACCCCTTATATTTCAAGAAAAAATGCAGCTCATTTCATCAGTTTGGAGTGTATGATGTATAACTGTTACTATTTTCACAATGTTGTCTAAACACTATCTGGGGTTTGGGTATTTTTTTGGTTGCTTGAGATTTTTGTTCAAATGCCTGAGAGGGCAGTCGTGATTTTTTCTCCCCTTCAAATTTTAAGAAAATGCAACTTGTTGCATTAGTTTTTATAAATTGTCGCAATGTCATGGAAACAATGAGTTATTTTTTCTTATTTCACGGAAAGGGCACTTTATTGCGTTTGTTTTCCTTAAATTGGTGCAATGTCATGGAAAATTGCAGTTGTATTCTGGTATTAGAACCTTATTCTGAAGATTTTCAGCAATTTGACATGATCCCTAAGTTCTGGCAATTACAGGACTAGATCAGTGCCATTTTGGGGCGTAACACGTTCAAATAAATCTCTTTTCTGGATGTTTTGCATATGTAATAACGTGTAGCTATGTCTGTCCTAGTAGCCTTTTGGCCATTGTAGAACAAAGATTATTTTGTTGATTCTTTCTATTTTTTATTTTGATTTATTTTTGCCTAAACGTGTAGCCTTTTAGTAGTTTGTTAATGTATGTATGCTGTTTTTTATTTAGCAACGAGATTGGTGCAATTTGAAGTTTGACCTGTGAAGGGGAAGATCAGTTACGGGTCCAATGGAGCAGTATGAATTATTGGAGCAAATTGGCAAAGGGGCTTTTGGCTCTGCAGTTCTTGTGAGGCATAAGCTTGAAAAGAAGAAGTAAGAGCTAGAAAACATAGTTATTTATATAAGCCACATACATATAGTCACTTATTGCACTTATACTATGTGAAGTGTATATGCACTCTTCAATTCTGTAAGCAATTGCTACTTATCAAAAACACATGTCTGTGAACAATTGCTTTTTGGTGTTTGTTAGACAAGTATTAATTTATTCTTCATGTTCCTTCTTATTTCAAGGTATGTATTGAAAAAAATTCGTCTCGCTCGACAAACAGACAGGACTCGCCGAAATGCACACCAGGAGGTTTGTGTCTTCTGCTTAAAGCAGAGCATCTTCTCACCTTGGGCCTTCCGTATCCTAGGAAACATTCAGGAAACTTTGTGTTTCTACCATATTTTAGAGTTTCTACACATCTGCCTTGAAAGAGGTTCAGAAATGATATTTTGTGTTCTATTTTGGTATTCCAAGCTTTCAGTATCTAGTAAAAGGTACATATTGGAGTTTGAAGGGACAATAAGATCTTCAATAAAAAGGAATCTGCATCGCTTTTGAACATTTCAAAGTAAAGAACTTCAATCATTTTCGCCAAATACTTCTACTGCTACTTGATGTACTTTTTCATATGTATTTTAAACCTTATTATGCTTTGTAGCTGAGCTTTCTTAAAATGCCCTATTGTTTAATTTATCCTTTATTTTGTAGATGGCCCTTATTTCGAGCATGCAAAACCCATTCATTGTGGAGTACAAAGACTCATGGGTGGAGAAGGTTGCATGCTGTACTTATCTTTCAAGTCATGTTCTTTTCATTCCTTTATTCGATACTTTCGGCATTTTGATAAAACATTTGATGTATGTGTTTTCTTCTTTTGGGAGTATGAGATTAAGCACTTCCATGTCCCTTGTCCTAAATAAAGCATGCAGAAGTATTGGGTAGGTAAATCTGAAAGTGAAATTTGTTTGAAAGTTCTATAAGTAAAGAAGCCAATTATTTCTTGATAGGCAAACCCCTTTACCAATAATAACTTTAGGAAATTTTTGCAGGAACTCAATTTGTTATGTGGCAACAAATTTTGATGTCTTTGAAATGTCAGAGCAACCTCAATGGATTGTGTTTGGCCACAAGTTGTGTGTCTATAATTTGGAATACTATTAGTACACTATGATTTTGGAAAGAATAAGGGAGATAATGATGCATGTCCATTTGCGATAACAGATTCAAAACTGCCAAAGTGCTCAAGCGCATATTTAATTGCCAACTCTTGGTCATCTTAGGGAAGGAATCAGCTACTATACGTGCATACTTTTCTATGCAGCTTTTATTCCCTACTTATCCACCCGGACTACTCCCTCGAGGTAGGGTTAAGGTGTGCGTACACACTACCCTTCCCAGACCCTACTTGTGGGATTTTACTGGGTTGTTTTTGTTGTTGTTATCCACCTGGATGTGCACTGAGTTTCTTAAGTGCACTCAACAAACACTCTATCGCTTTTTTGGTTTTGTTTTGATAAGTCACTCTGTATTTTCTTTTTTTACTTTTTATCTTTTCTATGAATCACTTAAATTTTTTGGTACAATGTAATTGGAAGGGAAATAGATTTTATTCTCCAGTAGGCTGTTGTTAACTTGCTATACAATTAGTGGTTAGATTTAAACCCACATTACATGAGCAGAGTGGGAATACGACTAGATGAAAGCTGTGTAGACAAGTTTGAAGTAGAATCATAAGTTCTTTATGTTTGCAACTAGGCAATGTTGGGCTTACAGGCTATTTGTTTGCTAGACAAGTTCACTGAAGTTGCTCCTAGACGAGGTTATACCTTTATATATTAAGAATTAAGAAGCATACAAGTGGCTGACATTATTCTAGGAGTACTTCTACTAAGATCTTTGGGAAGCTCTTGTTTTCGAACACTTTTACTCTCCTTTTCTTTATATTCCTTTGCTAGTTGGGACATTCTTGATTTTTCTTTACATGTGTTGTAGCACTACTTGACTGCTGAGGGTGTTTATTGAATGGATAAATTCGAAGCTTAAATGAGGATTTTACTTTTTGTGCCTTCTCTTGCAGGGTTGCTATGTATGCATAGTCATAGGTTACTGCGAAGGTGGTGACATGTGAGTGACTTTTCATACTTAAACTATGTAGTTTGATCCCATTTGTCTCTAATGACCTTGGAAGTAGCCATAATAACTGCATGCCTGCTTCATTGCAATGACCTCTATTTTCCTTCAACTTTGCAGGTCAGAGGCCATAAAAAAAACGAAGGGCATCCATTTTCCTGAAGAGGTTAACCTTCTGCTCTTTGAATCTTTTGCTCCAATGTTCAACTATAGTTAAAGAGTTATTTTCAAAAGTTGAGAAAAAAGCTGTTATTTGTGTGTCATTCGCTTCTAACCCGAGTCATGAACTGTTAATAGAAACTGTGCAAGTGGCTTGTTCAACTCTTAATGGCTCTTGACTACTTGCACATGAATCACATCCTTCATCGTGATGTCAAGGTTCGCTGCAATTGTTTTTTACTGGGTGGATTCATATTCTTATTACTTCTTAACTTTGCTGCTCTTTTAAACTTTGTGTTTGTAACATCTTTTGCAGTGTTCAAATATATTTCTAACAAGAGAGCAAGATATTCGTCTAGGTTAGTTTACTCATTTTGCATTTCAAGCTTCTTGAAAGTTCTATAATTCTAATATTTTACTGAGGGACAAGTACTACTGCAGGCGATTTTGGACTTGCCAAGATGTTGACTTCGGATGATCTTGCTTCCTCTGTAAGTAATGTTATATCCAAAAGATTTCATGTTTTTGAGTATTGTTTAAGTAAGTTATACTTGCTTAATTTCTCAGATTGTTGGAACCCCCAGTTACATGTGCCCTGAGCTTCTTGCAGACATACCTTATGGATCCAAGTCAGACATATGGTCCCTAGGTAATACAAATATACATCAAGTGGCACACATTTTAAATGCCAACATACATTGGTACCTGATGCAATGTTTGGTTCACATGCTTAGTTGGCACTTAATTTGAAGGTGTACTGACATTTCTTTGATTTTTTCCATCCAGGATGCTGCATATATGAAATGGCTGCGCTTAAGCCTGCATTCAAGGCATTTGTAGGTTACTGTGAACCTTGTTACTGTCTAACCTTATTACTCAAGTTATTAGCTTGTCAGCATTTTGAAATGCAGCCCATGTTTTTTAGAAGTATTTTTTTTCCATAAGATGTCCGGGCCAGTTTGCACGCACCTTGACTAGTTCCATGGGGTACCTGCTACCTCCCACCAGCACAGATACCGGACAACTCTGTCCACCAAGGCTTGGACAAATGGGAAGAAATCACCTAGTGGTTTTGCCTCTGGTGGGATTTGTGGGACCTCATGGTTCTCAACCCACATCATGTGAAGATTTTAGTTATTGCAGGTTGTAGATTTTTCTTTTGCGAAAGAAACGAGAACTGTAGCTGTCACAGCTAGTCAGATGTCCATGTTGAACCACTAACAATAGTTGTGGAGAATTCTCAAGAACTTTAGATGAAATTCGTAGCTGTGCATGTTCTAGGTTGGTATCATGAATCTGGAGATTGTTAAAAAAGACTCAAATGTGTAGCAATTGATGGAAACTAAGAACATGAAGTTTAGTGGGGTCTGCTGAGCTTGATTCTTGAAAAAGGATTGAACCCTAAGATATGTAATGGGAGAAAGACACATGTATGAAAAATTGAATTGTATTTACTAGTGCTAGTTATATATGATATTAGCTAAAGATATATTTGTTTATGGACATTGCCTAGATTTAGCTAATGAGCCCATGGAGATATTCCATTTTCCCACAGGGGAGCTACTGAAACTAGAAATAATCAAGTGTTCTTTATGAACAATGGCATCCGATTTTTATTCATTTTTGCTGCCAGTGATTTCCTCTGTGTATGAGTTTATAGGTTATTATTATCTATCTTGTTTTAGATGAGTACATAGGGTGATCATGGCCCTTGTCTTCCTTATAATACTTCAATCAATGGATGCTTGTTTTATGATTCTACTTATGATGTAGTTATTTGGTAATGTTACTTCTAGTGCTTTGAGAAACTAATCACTGTTGCTTATGTGTATCCATATATGTTCTAAGGCTTTTGCATTTTACTATTCACTTTCCTATTTCTGTCGGATATTTCTGGATGTTGAAACTTATGTCATCATGTGCATGTTGGCTAGGATATGCAAGCACTCATCAACAAAATAAACAAGTCTATTGTGGCACCTCTTCCCACAAAATACTCTGGTCCATTGTAAGTCATTCATTTGATTGAGATTTCTGTTGTCATGGAACCATGTATATATTTGTATGTATAAGTGCTGCCCTTTTATTTAGGACTGTGATTTCTAAAGGTGGACTTTCTAGTCCTATTGAAGGAAACCCTCTCTTTTTATTTTTTCCAAATGATTTTTTTTTTTTTTTTTTGGAGAACTATCTTAAGATATACATATCTATTTTAAACTTATAAACAGTCAATCAACAGATGGGAACAAAATTATTGCAAGTTAACTGGATGTGTTCAACTTCGGTTTTACTTTAGAAAAGTCCAGTAGATAACCGTTCCTTATTTAAAAGAAAGGCCAACATAAGGATCTTACAGTTAAATTACGCTAATCCACGCTTAAGGGCCTTTTAGTTCCCTCTATGTCCATCGTAGCTTCCAGTCTAATACACAAAATGACATGCCTCCTTGTGTTAACTTGCATGAATGGAATTAATTTTGTCTTTATAATCAGATTCTTCGTGGGTTCTATCACCAGAACCAAAATAGATTTCTGTAAAATAAATTGAGGTGTAAAAGGCAAATAATTTAGCAACCTGAAAAAAGAAGCCAATGAAAAAGCAGCATCATTTTTACTGCATCTACCCTCCCCGACCTTTCTTATCCCCTGGTGGAGGACATATTTCTAAAATGATATTTCTACTTGATGCCATCTAAAGGGAAAATGTGGTGAAAGGAGATAGTGCATCAGTTGGAGGTCAGGTAGTAGGTCTTTATTATTATGATGAATTACTCAAGGTTGTTTTAGAAATCATTATGACGACATGAAGAATCTATTCTTCACTTCTTAAAGCCTCTATTTGCAATGATCTACTTTAGTTAGTAAGGAAAACTGAACTCCGGAAATTATGTCAGACATGAATTTCAAATATGTCATGTAGTTGTTTGAAAGAAAACTTTCTAGGGTATTTGGCAACCAAGTTAAGTCAAAGTCAGTATAGGTTAAATGACTGATACACCTTTTGCCAAAGATCTCTCAGCTCTTATCTGACAAGGCGATTGAGTTAAGAAAAAAGTGAGTTGTAAAGTTCGTCATATTTGAGCATGGTACACTCAGTAAGCTACCCAATGCCAGAGTTTACATAATCATGTTTCAGCGCAAATCTCATGCAAAAGTGTGCCATAGAATGGGAACCAAATTAAGATATTGTTGCAATATAATTTGGAGGGGATGTTTACGTGCCTCAATAACCATGTATTGAACTCTTTTTTGTCTTTATCTATGAGAAACTCTACCCGTGCATGATAATTCTTTATTTTGACCACTCTGCTTATTCACTTTTCTTATTTGCCTTCCAGCCGAGGTCTTGTCAAAAGCATGCTGCGGAAAAACCCAGAACTAAGGCCAAGCGTATGTGAATTTCTCTTTATCTGTATTTATATAGGTTCATTTACGTCTTAACACATTAAGCTATTGCCTTAAGATCTCCTATGAGGTTCATTAACAAATCTGAACTAGTGGTTTACATACATATGACACGATCTGCATGAATGAATTTTTTTGGGATAGTAATCTGTATATGATGGAGTTATTTTATATAAATAAACAGAAGCTTATAAATGCTGTAGTGCTGTCTCAACATCTTTACCTAAAAGCAAATATGATTACTGGCATCCAGAAGATGCATAATTACAAAAGCATATCAAGCACTAGAAATTGACTGTCAGCTCCGACACAAAAGAGACTATACTAAGGATAGTGAAATGACAAAGTCCAGGAAGTTGTCATGGGAATTTACAGGGGATAAGTTGTCCAAAAATATGATGTTATTGTTTGTTACATTTCTTTCTTGTATCTCCTGCCTTCCATGCCTGTGCTTTACAGCATAATGTAAGATGCTTCCTTTTGACTTATGGTTCATCCGATAGTAGAAACATTCAATTCTTTATCTTTTGTTTTTGCTCTTTTTTATTTTTATTTTTGGTTTGTAATACTTATGGACATACTTTTATTATATATTCAAACTAACAATTTTTTTAATATATTTTATAATGTGACAGGCAGCTGAACTTCTTAGAAATCCACTCCTTCAACCATATGTGATTAATACTCATCTCAAACTTAACGGCCCTAGGCGTAACAGTTTGCCTGCTTCTTTGCCTGATAATGATGTAAAAAAAACCAGATTTGCAGTGTCTGAAAGCACACCTTTCCGAAAGAACAGAGAGAAGCGGATGTCATGTGGAAATGATAGGACTCTGAACCCTAGTGTTTCTGATCATGACTATACTTTTTCAAGTCGGAGACATCCAAAAACTCCAAGCAGAGTATCTGAATTGTCTGTTGGAAGCCCTGAAAGAGGATCAACTGTCACAAAAAAAGTCACTTCAAAAGCTATGCTTGTGACCAAGAATCCAAAAGTTATCGTGCCGAAATCAGCCACTCCAAAAAGACAAGTGGAGCTAAGGAACAATGAAATGGTAAGGCTACAAGTAAAGGGTTATTCATTTTACTTGTTTTTATTCTATAAAAGATAATTGGATTTATTCTAGACAATGTCCAAGCGGTTCAACTCATGTACATCAAAGTGTGCAAATAACAATATTTTAAAACTAATAGATTCACTAGATTGTTTTCCATAGCAACAAATTCTGAAAATAGTTTCTCACTAATCTTCAACAGTGTCAACTTATATGTGAAAAAAGTAGACGGTATCCTAAAATCTGACTTAATAATGCTATTTTCAATTTGGATCTTTAACCTACCTTATAAAAAAAGCTATTTTCATTTGAATCTTGATTAACCCGTTGGAATACCCAAACCAGGAATATATTTCGCCAAATTAAATTAGATATTTTGTGTTAGCCTATGTTTTATTAGGACTCCGCTAAAAACTAACACAACCATGGATATGACAAAAGAAAATATGAGGGTAACTAAAATGGTACTTCCTCCGTTCACTTTTACTTGGCACGTTTTAACTTTTCACGCCCCTTAAGAAACAATGATTTACATGATAATTTTACCACAATAACCCTATTAATTGATACTCAATAATTGAACCCAAATTTCCAAATAACTTTTGAAGAAAAAAATACTCCAAAGAACAAGAGAATAAAAGATGACTTTAGTGGAC
Source organism: Nicotiana obtusifolia (assembly GCA_002018475.1). Classification (NCBI taxonomy): domain Eukaryota; kingdom Viridiplantae; phylum Streptophyta; class Magnoliopsida; order Solanales; family Solanaceae; genus Nicotiana; species Nicotiana obtusifolia. The sequence continues at coordinate 8,396 of MCJB01050898.1, read as the reverse complement.
TTTTGTGTTTGACGAAGGAGGATAATTAAGAGTTCTTTGTGAATTCCAATATTGAGCATTGGAAAGCTACAACGACCATTATTTATTCAAAAAATGTTGGCTAATGAATTAAGGGTAAAACAGGAAAAAAATTGTCATATGCATAAAGTGACAAGTAAAAATGAAAATCTATTTTTAGTATACATACCAAGTAAAAGTGAACGGAGGGAATATTTGCTTATTTGGCAAGGGAGTAAAATATGAGGGCAACTAAAATATAGATGTGAAAATCCTTCATTTCAGCATGTTTTCGATTCCTCCACTCATGTATGAAAATGAGATGGTATTGGGACTGTGACTTTATTTATGTACATGTGGTATTTGTTTCATTAGACTTTAGCTAGTTAATTGGTGATCACTTCTCTTTACTGGTTGACTTAACAAAAAGGAAGTACAGAATATCAAACAACGTAGGTTAAAGAGTGTATATTCACCATGAAGAATATGTGTCACTCCCATCTTTTCTTTCCCCTTCCCTTACTTGAATCAAAGATAATGGAAGATTATCTAATTTGTGTCTGCAGTAAAACTGCTTCTGCTTATGATTTTAGATTTAAGCTGTGGATTATGGACTACTGGACTTGATATCTGCATTTTAAACGTTGAACTTTTCTGGGTATAATTATTTACATTCTGCCTGCTCATTTCTGGTGAGAATGGCAAGATTAGCTTGTTTCAGAATGCATCCTTCAACTCCTTTAATATCATCTAGTTTTCTTAAAAAATAAAAAAATTATCTTAGTAATATAATATCTTTCAAGATTTTATTACTTTGGTCTTGACTCAATATTTATTTTATCCACCTTGACAGCTAGCTAAATCTGAACTTTTTTGTCTTTTCTGGTGTGTAAGTAGAGATGCATTTATATGGGCATAAGGGGATACTGACCTTGTAAAAATATGTTTTGTCAAAATAAATCGAGTAGAAAACAGAATAGTAGCAACTCCACAGTTTTATCATATGATTGGTTAGAACTATACCCATCTCATTCTTGAAAATTTTGCCCGTGCTACAACAATTAGTACGTGCTGTTTATAATTGTGAAGGATTCTCCAAATCTTCTGTATTACTCTTGCTGTCCTAATTTGTATGACACTTTCTATTGTAGGATATCCAAATGGTTTGACTTGAATTCATAATAATATTCAAATGTCAAGAATTTAAATCATTTTATTATTTAAATTTAAACTTAGATGAGATGCTTTCTCAGTGAAATTATTATTCCAACTACAAATTTAATATTCTTTTCCACCATTATTATTGTGATAAAATAGTGGGTTTAAAATCTTAAATTGTGTATCAAATCAAATTGTGTCACACGAGGCGGAGGCAATATGTTTAGGTTTTTTCTCTAGGTAAATATGTCGTTTTGTTAAGCAACCAATACAACGTTTCAGATAAGCTTAGTGCCACCAAAACCAATAAATTTCTGGTTGTTGACCTTGTAGGATTTTTCTTTGTTTTGTTTGCAAAAAATATTTAAAATAATCAGAAGTTTTTGATTTGCCTTGCTAGCGTTGCAAAAGATCATATGATTTTGTGTTTTCTTATCACTAAATTTGTGATGGATTACTCGTCTTGCATAATATTTAGTCCTTTATCTATTTCGATTCCTAGACTATGTAAAGCGTTGAAGCGGTAGATAAAGATGCTTGTCTCCATCTGCATTCAGGCCCAGCTGGGCGAAAGTAGAAGAGAAGAGAGAGGGAGAGGGAGAGCGCACGAAAAGAAAAGAAGAAGATAACATGTAGTTGCTCTTGTGTCTGTGTTCTGAAAATCATGGATATAAGCTTGTGCGCTTTAAGTTGTAATATGATTTAATATGCAATTTTAGCCTGCTTAACCACATTTCCCTTGGTGATCTGTTCCCTGTACCTGTTGTTTGACTGCTCTATGCTTGACAGGCTTCACGAACCTTGGTGAAGAGATCTGTTTCTACAACTCGTAGGGCATCCTTGCCGTTGACAAACAAGGCAGCAGTTCAAGAAATACCTCGAAGGCCGAGTCTCAGTTTCCTTGACTGTATCAAGTCTCCTGATGTTTCTGTCAATGCCCCTCGAATTGACAAGATGCTTGAGTTTCCATTAGCCTCATATGAAGATCCTTTCCATCCTACACGCCGAACATCATCAAACTCTGCGCAAGGTTCCTCTGGCTCACCACAAGCTGAGTATTCAGTTATGAAAGACAAATGTACCATACAGATTCCTGACTGTAAATTTGATAGACTGAGTTCAAATGATGCTTGGCGGGGGTTTGAAGGCCCCATGGTGCATGCGGATAGAGAGGATATAACTGATTCTTCTGATCAAAATGCCACTGCTGGTGCATCTAGCCGAACCTCATCTGACACGAGACGCCGCCGTTTTAACATGTCATCTTATAAACAACGGGCCGAAGCCCTGGAGGGACTACTTGAGTTCAGTGCTAGACTCTTGCAAGAAGATAGATTTGATGAACTTGGTGTCTTATTGAAGCCATTTGGACCTGAAAAAGTTTCTCCTAGGGAAACAGCTATTTGGTTGGCCAAGAGCATCAAAGAAAATGCTTCTAAACAAGAAGATTAGTTCTAATGAACATTCAATGTGTATAAAGTAGTCTTTGCTGTAATATTTTCTGTAGGTGCCCAAATTTTGCTGCATAGAGGCATAGTCATAAGCTGATACGGTAATTCATAGCTAGGATCTCCTATTACCCTTACCCCTTGCACATTTAGCAAATTCATGCAGGACTGAGAGGATAGTATGGATGAGAGAACAGGTCTTTGAATCCACTAGAAATATTACTGCTTCTGGATGGGAAGTCCCATTGTTAGCATCTATTTTCGCCCAACTAGAGAGTGCTTGCTTTGTTTCATGTCTCTTTTATTTTTGACTGCATTTACTCAACTTGAGAGACCAAGCTAAAGAATTTCAACTTCAGTTTTCATCAGAAGTTGGGCGTCTCAATTTTGGGATGACATTTGCAGTTCTCCTTATGCACTTGGATGCTCTAATAACAGAGAATTTTAAGAAAAATGGAGTTTAAATAGACAGGATGGAACCAGTATATGCTCAAAGGAGGCTGATGTAAATGGAAGTGATGAGACTTGGATACTTAGAGTGAGCGACAAGTAGCTACAGATCTCTTGCACTAGCCATTCTTACCTCGTACACAGGAGAGAGATATTCCACAGGTGAAATGAAAGACATTACGCTGGGAAATCAAGCTTGACATGCTTGGAGGACTTTGCTGGTTTGTAGAGCTTGAGTAACCAGGTTTCATGGCTTTCCGGGCCATTGTGTCTCCTGCTGTGGGTAGGTGTTTCTTCCCTGCTAGAATCAGGCATTCCTGTTATCCCATCCATTGATGGTATGCGCTTGCTTTTTCTTTTAATGCTCCAATTGGGTCGTTGCCTCGGTTCACTCTGTGATCTAGCTTTTGCTCTTGAGGATTCTGTATTGGACATGTATGTTGGTGCAAAAGGAGCACTAGAAAATACGGAGTCTGGATTTTCTGATTGTGCGACGGAAAATGGGGCATTGGATGATATGGTTGTTGAAACATTAGAGCTATGTTCAGAACCTTTTTCTGCTATCTTGAAGGAGAAATCCGCTATATGACTGTCATAGCTTATTGTGCTCATATCACTCAGTGTAGTGGGGCTTCGACATGTCTGAAGTACATGATAGTCCCTCCTTGATACTGAAAGGCGATGAGATTCAGAGGTGTTCAATCCGTTTTCAATTCTCGCAGATTCATTATTTATGCTATTTCTCTTCTGGACCCTCCCTTTCTCTTGAATGCTAACATCCATCTTTTCCTGCCATTTAAAGTCTTTATCATTTCCATTTTATTGTACACTCAAAATTATGCAGAGGAAAAGAAAGGAGACCTACAATACTGTAGGATCTGGTAAGCTGACTGTTTTCAGATGATACTTTCTGGCACTTTCTTGATTTGGGGTTATGTGCTTCTTCAGCCATCTGAACTCTTTGAACACGAGCCCTTAGTTGAATGACCATCAGAGAGTGCATGCGTTTGACCATTGCTGCTGTGTGTTTCCTCACTAGGTGACCCCTTACCAGTGCCTGTAATCTAACTAGGCTTCTTAGCGCTCGCAATGCTTTCCTAGCCTGCATAAACATCATTCATACTTTCACCTTTTAGCATTTAACGTTGTTTATTTCACTAATGAGCACAATCTCATTCCACATAGTTTAGCTGTGCATGTTCGTTGGCCTTAAGGTGGGAACAAAGTCCTTCCCATGATAAGTAACTTGGAAAGTACAAACTTTGAGGATCGACTGAAACCAAGCATGGTGGAATCTAGGTTGGAAAAAAACAAGAATAGACTCAGAGTTTGAATGGTTACCAAATAAGAGCGGAAAACAGCTTGGATTTTGGTGGCAGCTGTATTCTTAACACGTCTGGTAATATAGGTCTTTGGTTCTATAGCTCCTTTTGCTGTTAGGCTTGCTTTGTTGTGTTTCTCCAGAATGTCAAACTCCAACATCGAGCCTTGTGTATTTAGTTTGTGAATGAAAGTCAAGTCAAAAGACCTATTACTCTTATGGTTATTTCTCTCCATGCTTGATGATTTCTTGAAACTCCATCTCCTTTTCACTTTTGGAGTTGATGGGCAACTTGCAGTTGGGGTTCCCATACCTTCTATTGATTTCTCTTCTTTCTTTACCCTTTCCTCCTTTTTCCCCATTATCATCAGAAAGTTTCTGATCCATTTGCTTGCCTTCCCCATTTCTGGTATGCCTTTCAATCTCTTTCACTCAGTAGTGTATATGTATTTTCGCAATAACTTTTCTTGAATTATTTGGGTGAATGTTCCACAATATTTGTTTCATTTCTATGTGGTGGACTATTGATATACTGAGGTCAAGGCCTGCACTCTCCACAATATTCAGATGGTTTTGGTGGTGCAACTCTTTATTAGTCATTTTCACAGTATTTGGTTTGCCAAAGGCCTGCAATGAGTCCTCTTTGTCTTGCCATTTGCAACTGAGTTGAGAGACTAGGACAACAGAGTTGTTTTTTAATAGTATTGGAGATTTCTCAATTAACCACTTCTTTTGTTTTTAGTTCCTCAATGACACCCGATTATAGTCTTTTCTTATTAAGGAACCTCTCTCATATCAAAAGCATCACATTTGGCCCAACGTCTTGCTTCTTCACCAGTCATGATTTCAAAAGTTAATTTGACTTGGATTTACATATAAAATTGTTTACCCTTGGCTACGGATAACAATTAAATTTATACGTTTTTAAGGACACGTGATTTGATTTGATACAAATAAAGAATGAATGAAAATAGAGATTAAATTCAGTAAATAAGAAAGAAAGAAAACCACCAATATTGAGTATTTACTGTGGCAGAATCCTCTAAAATAAAATATGAAGCAGATAGATCGAGAAAGTAACTAGAATAGACTGTAGCTTTGTGTATATTGATCGTTCGTTGTATCATGCTTTTACAATGGTGCCGCCCCTTTATATAGGGAGGGGAATGAATCTTATACAAGGCAAAAAACCTATTCACAAGGTAAAAATATCCCTAGAATTAACGGCTTCAACGTCTTTACTGATTTTTGCCGTGATTTCCGCCGAGATATTTACGTATCACGGGATTTCTGGTCCTTCAGTTATGCAAACCTGATAATTTTACCCTAGGGTGTTTTTACCCTAATCGGCCTCAACGATCTCTTCTCGGGCACCTAGGCTTCGAGCTCCGTTCCGATGGGATCCGATCTTGGCCTTCACCTCTCGATGTCTCGATCTCGGCCTATCGAGCAGTGACTCCAATCGACGCCGTTCGTACGAATTCGAAGCCGATATTGCCTATGCAAGCGATCGGATTCGACCCCATACAGATAGTCCCCTCATTTTTTGGAGAGTAATGATAAAAAACGATATGAGCCGCCGCCTTTAAGATTAGGTTAAATGGAGACATACTTATGGCGCGCGACACGGAATTCGGGGTGTCACATCATGAGACGCAAAACGTCATATTGGTAAGTGATGGCAGCAAGATGACGCACGTGGCAAGTATCAAAAATGTCTTTTCATAGACCAACTGAAGACAAAACTTTGCAACGCCTGCAAACGCTAATTAATGCTTCCTCATTTTGGGACTCGAACCGCCACCTTTAAGAGGGTATACATTGCCCTCCCTTCCTTCAATTCCAAAGTTTACGTTATTGTATTCTTCAAGTTTTCTGAGTTTGTTCGCAAGTGTAATCTCCTTTGTTCTTGTTTTACTCCTGGTATCTACTATCTTCTCTAACTCTTTATTTCTAATGGCAAAGACATCCAAATCTGTTCCCCAGAAACAAACCCCCTCTTCTTCTTAACCCGCTAAAGAAACTGAGCCTGTCGTTGTTGAGGAGACTTCGACCGAGCCCCCACTAAAAGCGTTGTCACACCTCTTTCCGTACATTCCCGGGAAGGAAATATATAAAAGAGTTTTTCCAATTAAAGTGACATTATTCGAACTGGGATTCTTGAGAATCGTGAAGTGAGTTCTGACAAGATGACA
>MCJB01050897.1:0-61544 GCA_002018475.1 Nicotiana obtusifolia | reverse complement strand
CCCCCCCCCCCCCCCTCTAACATTGGCGTATTTTCTAACGATTGGTATCAGAGCCTAATTCTCTTCAAGCCTTAACCGGTTGAGAAAACGATAGAATGGCTTCTTCTAGAAATTTGTACGCAGGGATAGGTGAAGGGCAATCCACGTCGAGACCACCTCTCTTCGATGGGACTAACTACACCTATTGGAAGGAACGTATGAGGATATACGTACGAGCCACCGACTTCAAATTATGGCTAATCATCGAAAACGGTGAGGAACCAATCACCAAGAAGGTTGGCGAGGAGACGGTTCCTAAACCGAAAAAAGAATACTCCGATGAAGATATCAAGAAGGTTGAAGCTTATGCACGGGCTGTCAACATGCTTTATTGTGCCTTGAATCCGGATGACTACCGGAAAATCTCAAGGTGCAAGACCGCCAAGGAGATGTGGGATAAACTTGAAAATCACCTACGAAGGTATGTCCCAAGTCTGAAAGACTAAGATTGATCTCCTAACCCATGAATATGAACTTTTCAGGATGAAGGATGATGAAAAGATTGAGAAAACCTTTCAACGGTTTTCATACATCATCAATGATCTTGATGCTCTTGGAAAAATCTACTCTGAAGAAGAGCTTGTGAGGAAGATACTCCGAAGTCTCAAACCGGAGTGGCAATCTAAGGTGGACGCAATCCAAGAAGCCGCCACCTCCACCAAGGTCACTTATGATGGGCTTAGAGGTAACCTCATCACCTATGAAACTACTCACCTCAACAAGCCCATGGTCTTTGATGATGACAAGAAGAAGAAGAGCTTGGCACTCAAGTCATCAACCTCAAGGGAGGAGGTCAAGGAGGCCAAGGACTCTAGTAGTGATGATGAAGAATATGGCATGGTCATCAAAAAAATTTCACAAATTCATGAGAAGGGAACGAGAAAAGAAGGCCAAGAAGCAAGCACCTCCAAAGTGCTACGGTTGCGGAGAAGTTGGGCATATCAAACCTTATTGCCCAAATGCCAAAGCCTAAAAGAAAAAGCCCAACAAGAAGCAAAGGGCTTTCATGTCTTGGGAAGAAGATGACTCCGACAACGAGTCAAGTGATGGAGAGGAAGTCGCTAATCTTTGTCTCATGGCCATTGAGGAAACTCCTCAAGAAGACGAAGAGGTTAGTACCAAACTTCCTAATGACTCTTACACTTTGGAAGAATTACAAGAAGCTCTTGAAGAACTCTATGAAGAGTTTGTTGGCATTAAAAACATAAACAAATCTTTGAAGAAAGAACTCTTGGACTCCGGAAAAGAGTTAGAAAAATTGACAAAAGATAATGAGAAACTCAAAGAAGAAAATAATTTTTTTGGAAAAAGAAGCACCGACAAACCCGAGAGCTCAATTGGTTCTTGTGAATCTTGCAAATCCCTTAAGGCTCAAGTTGAAAAGTTAGAGGCAACTCTTGACAAATTCAACAAGCCTCAAAAGGATTTGAACCTTATTTTAGATCAAGTTCATGTTGCTAAAGAAGGACTAGGCTATAAGAAAAATAAGGGCAAAAACAAGAACAAAGTTAGGAAACAACCTAGTCAAACTAAAACCCTACCTAGGGAAGAGTCAAGTAAAACAAGTGATAGCCATTCTAGTAAGGATGAAACTAGGATCATTAAGACTAGACCACCTAGAAAGAAAAATACTAGGCGTAATAACCAAATCACTAGAAAACCTAGAAACAACAACCATAGGAGAAATGAAGTAGCACAACCTAGGCAAAACTTTTATAAACCTAGTGCATACTACTCTCCTAGGTACATGTGGAACCCAAACGTAGTTTGCCATTATTGTGATAGGGTAGGCCACATAGCACCGGTTTTCTACTCTAAGCATAGGCACTTCACTCAAAGTGACACACACTATTATGCCACTAACCCTAGAGAACCCAAAAACACTTGGGTACCTAAACCCCATCATTAAATTGATTGCAGGTGTGCTTGAAGGCATCAAGTGTACTTTGGTACCTTGATAGCGGATGCTCTAAGCACATGACCAGTGATGCATCCAAGTTTTTGGTTATCAAACCAAGAGAGGGAGGACATGTCATCTTTGGTGACAACAACAAAGAAAAAATTATCGGCATTGGTTCGGTCGGAAAAATCCTTCCTCCTCTATTGATGATGTTTTGTTGGTTAAAGGTCTTAAACACAACCTCTTGAGCACAAGTCAATTGTGTGACAAGGGAAATCGTGTTACTTTCAGTTCTAAGACTTGCACCGTAGAACGCCTTAGTGACAATGAGGTAATTCTACGAGGCGATAGAATTGATAACATTTATATGGTTGACTTAGAAGGTACTTCATCAAATGTTGCTAAGTGCCTTATGAGTAAAGAGGAAGACACATGGCTATGGCATCGTAGAATAGCTCATATCAACATGGGTCACTTAAACAAATTGATCTCCAAAGACTTAGTAATTGGCATTCCAAAACTTAAATTTGAAAAAGACTCCGTTTGTGATGCGTGTCAAAAGGGAAAACAAGTAAAGGCATCGTTCAAGTCTAAGAATATGGTTTCTACGACTAGGCCGTTACAACTTTTGCACATGGATCTCATCGGACCTTCTAGGACGAAGATTTTTGGCGGAAATTAGTTTGTGTTTGTCATTGTTGATGACTATTCTAGGTTTACATGGACATTATTTCTTACTCACAAAAGTGAGGCATTTGATGTTTTTAGAAAATTCAATAAAAAGGTTCAAAATGAAAAGAATTGTAACATAGTATCCATTAGAAGTGACCATGGGGGAGAGTTCGACAGAGACGATTTCGATGTCTTTTGTGACGAACTTGGGATTGATCATAACTTCTCAGCCCCTCGTACACCACAACAAAATGGAGTGGTGGAACGTACGAATAGATCTCTTGAAGAGATGGCTAGAACTATGATCAATGAGGCAAAAATTCCTAAGTACTTTTGGGTCGATGCCGTGAGTGCCGCGAGCTACGTGTTAAACCGAGCCGTCATTAGACCGATACTCATGAAAACGCCCTATGAATTGTACAAAGGAAGAAAGACTAACCTTTCCCATCTTCGCATCTTTGGTTGCACATGTTTTGTTCATAACAATGGAAAAGATAATTTGGGAAAATTTGATGCAAAATCCGATGAAGGCATCTTTCTTGGTTATTCATTGCGTAGTAAGGCCTATAGAGTCTTTAACAAACGCACTTTGACTATTGAGGAGTCACCACACGTGGTCTTTGCCGAAAGTGACCCTCGATCCGAGAAAGGATGTTTGTAATGATCTTGCAGATTCGTTGGAAAGAATCTATCTTGATGATGATGAAGGTCCAAGCCATACCAAGAAGGATAATGGTGAGAGCCTCAAGAGGAGAAAAACAAAGAACAAGAGGAGCTTCCTAAGGAGTGGAGAACGTCTAGAGATCATCCACTAGACAAGGTAATTGGTGACATCAACCGAGGGGTAAGTACTCGCAACACTCTTAGGAACACAATCACTCACATGGATTTTGTTTCTCAAATTGAACCAAAAACCATTTCCGAAGCAAGTAACGATGAACATTGGACCTTGGCAATGCAAGAAGAGCTTAACCAATTCAAACGGAATGACGTTTGGGAATTGGTGCCAAGACCCGATGATCATATGATAACTGGTACGAAATGGATTTTTCGAAATAAGTTAGATGAAAATGGAGTAATCACTAGAAACAAAGCTAGGCTCGTAGCTAAAGGCTACAATCAAGAAGAAGGCATTGATTTCGAAGAAACATATGCACCGGTAGCACGTTTAAAAGCTATTCGTTTACTTCTTGCTTTTGCCTCATCTATGGACTTTAAAATTTTCCAAATGGATGTTAAGAGTGCCTTCCTCAATGATTTTATTCAAGAGGAAGTGTATGTTGACCAACCCCCGTGTTTTGAAGACTTTGAGTTTCCCGATCACGTCTTCAAACTCAAGAAAGCACTCTACGGTCTTAAACAAGCTCCCCGAGCTTGGTACGAGCGTTTGTGTAAGTTTATTTTGGACAATGGGTTCAAAAGGGGGAAGGTTGACACCACACTTTTTATCAAGAATAAAAACAATGACATCCTCTTGGTCCAAGTTTACGTAGATGATATTATTTTCGGTGCTCCTAATGAGTCTTTGTGCAAGGAGTTTTCCAAGCTCATGACAAAGTAGTTTGAGATGTCTTTGATGGGTGAGCTTAACTTCTTCTTGGGCTTACAAGTGAAGTAAATGAAAGAGGGTACTTTCATTTGCCAATCAAAGTATTGCAAGGAGTTGCTCAAGCGCTTTGAAATGATTGACGCCAAAGCAATGCCAACTCCTATGGGCACTTCGGGAACACTTGACAAAGACGAGAAAGGTAAAGAGGTAGAGGTCAAGAAATATAGAGGTACGATCGGATCCCTTCTTTATCTTACCGCAAGTCATCCTGATATTATGTTTAGTGTTTGTCTTTGTGCCCAGTATCAATCTTGTCCTAAGGAATCGCACTTAACCACGGTGAAACGGATAATGAAATACCTTGTTGGTACAATGGACGTGGGACTTTGGTATCCCAAAGGTTCATCTTGCGACCTTGTTGGCTATTCCGATTCCGACTTTGCGGGATGCAAATTGGATAGGAAAAGTACGAGTGGCACTTGTCACTTGCTTGGTAGTTCGTTAGTTTCATGGTTTAGTAAGAAACAAGTTAGTGTTGCTTTATCCACCACCGAAGCGGAATATGTAGCCGTCAGAAGTTGTTGTGCTCAAGTCCTTTAGATGAAACAACAACTCGTGGATTATGGCCTGTGTCTTGATCACATCCCGATTAGGTGTGACAATACTAGTGTCATTAGTCTCACGAAGAACCCCGTTCTTCATTCGAGAACAAAGCACATTGACATTAGGCATCATTTCATTAGAGATCATGTTCTCAAAGGTGATGTCGAGATTGAGTTTGTGGAAACGCATAACCAATTAGCCGACATTTTCATGAAACCTTTAGAGAAAGAGTCGTTCTTCCTCATTCGAAGCGAACTCGGAATCCTTGACTCCACGATGATCTAAATGTGTGCATTTTTGTTATTGGACATTACTAACTTGAGCGTCAGAGACGTTTACATTTTTTTTGCAGGTTTCCCCATAATTTGGATGAGTCTTTGAGCAAGGGGGAACAAAACCGAGGAAGTTTGGGACTTCAACAAACTGTTTTTCGCGTCAGGAGGTTCAACAATCGATTGTCAGCTTCAACACAATCGATTGTCCAATTCAACTGGAATGTTGGAAGTTCCAGACCCCAGAATAATCAATTGTCAGGCACAGCCAATCGATTGTCAGGCCAGATTTTTGAAAATTCTGACCGTTGGAAGGCCCAACAATCGATTGTCAGGGTTAAACAATCGATTGTTTGACGGGCTGTTTTGAAAATATAGCCCGTTTTTTTGTCCCTTGGAGGTGCATAAATTATCCAAATTGCCCCACCAACGGATCTTTAGCCCTCATCCTCTATAAAAGGGAGTCTCTAACTCATTTCATTTCATTTCCTACACTCTTGAGCACTTATACTCTCATATTTGAGTTCATTTCCCTTCCTCACTTCATATTTTTTTTCTTCATGGCAGCCCCAAGCAAACAACCACCAAAGAACGCCGTCAAATACAAGGACGGCTCGTACCTATGGTTCTCCTATCGGACCAAGCTGCAACGATTCCGAGACCACTTCGAGAGGCGAGAGATCCTCCCTCCTCGATACGTGAGGACCGCGTATTTCGAGTCGAAAGGATTCCTTCGTTTGCTTCACGCTTTGAACACACGTGAACTCATAGGCGTTGTCTAAAATCGCCAAGAGTTCATCCAAGAGGACCTCATTCGAGCTTTTTACTCGAATCTTCGAAGGGTAGACGGGGACCTCATCTCCTCCGTCAGTGGAACGGAGATTTTCCTCTCCAAGGAAATCTTCTCGGAGATTGCGGGGCTTCAAACCGATGGTGATGACATCCGCACCTACACCAGAAGAGAAGGCGCGACCTTCAATGAGGCAGTATTTTTGGAGGAAATCGAAGTTGGTGGACAAGTCATCCGAACAACCAACTGCCGTCCAACCATCACGAACATGCATGAGGAGTTTCGGCTACTCTTCTACATCGTCACGAGAATTCTTAAGCCGAGGAAGTTCTCCCACACCACTCTCTCGACCGAAGATGTGAAGATTATGTATGCCATCATCAATGAGGCGGAAATCAATTGGACAAAGTTCATTATGATCCATATGTTTGACTCCATTCATGAGGGGGAACCACTTCCCTATGCTTTCCTTATCATGAACATCCTCACGTTCCATGAGGTCACGGTTAACGTTGGGCCCTTGACCAAGGCCACGAAGCATTGGTCGGTGACGGACTCTTCTTTCAAGAAGGGTGCGGAACGTCGCCCACGTCGAATTCAAGCTCCTCCTCAAGATCCTCCTCAAGCTGCTACTTCTATCGTGACTCTTGAGTCACTCTCCATGACAATTGCGGGATTTAGCACTCATCTCAACTGGATTGAAAGGAAAGTGGATGACTTTGACGCGGGTCTTCGAGCATTCCTTAGGCATGTCACTTTTAGCGCCAAACCAACGAACTATAATCCGGTCGTTGGTCAAACAAGTGGAGCGCAGCAAGCAAAGGAAAGCTCAAGTGAAGAAGAAATCTCTTCCGGGGAAGAAGAAAGTGGGAGCGAAGAAGAAGAAGAAGAAGAAGAAGAAGAAGAAGAAGAAAACACCCCTTAAGCTTTTTTAGCTCTATTTCTCCCTCTTATCTTTTAATTATGCTTTTAGTTATGTTTTGTTTATTTTTCCTTTATGCATTGTATTTCCATTTTCCCTTCATCAATATAATTTTCTCTTTTAATGGCGTTGTCTTTTTTTTGCTAATGCCAAAAGGGGGAAGATTATGGTGATATGCACAAACTAAGGAGGAAGCACAAATTAAAGGGGAATATTTTGCAAAATTAAAGTCGAAAAGAATTTGAAAACACTTTGAAAATATTTTTGAAATACAAAATCTTTTTTCTAAGTGAATGCATATCCCGCATTGGTTTGTCATAATCAAAAAGGGGGAAATTGTTGGAAAACACATTCACGAAATCGAAGCACTAATGACTTTGCGTTTTTGTTGTAGGTTTTGATAATCAACAAACCGTCATCGACAAACCGCCGAGATTGCTACGGACTTCGTTGGGACTACGAGTCAAGCTTTCAAGACGTTGGATACAAGTCGATGAATCGAACAAGTCGTTGGAGAAAAAAGATTGAAGTCGGAAGATCAAAAGATAGAAGACCGAAGACGTTGTCTTGAGTCTCAATGTGGTCTCGAACCGACTCTCATTTTTAAGAACTTGGCTCAAAGTCTAAAAATGATTTTATAATATTAAAATAAACATTGAAACATTTTCAAAACAATCAAATTGTTGGGTACCAGGCCAACAATCGATTGTCTAGCCAAGACAATCGATTGTGGGATAGTATTGTTGGATACTGGCCAACAATCGATTGTTTTGTTCCAGTGGACTCCAACAATCGATTTTCTGGCATTGACAATCGATTGTTGTGTTCCAGTGGACTATAACAATCGATTGTCAGGTCCAAACAATCGATTGTCATATTACCGTTGGACCCAATGGCTAGTTTTTAATGACAATCGATTGTCTGTAGTTAACAATCGATTGTTTGCAACGGACAGAACAGTTTTTGTCCTCTAGCTCTTGTTTTCAACATAGATGTTGAAATGGGAGCCTAGCCAATGTTCCCAACGGATACCTGAGGCTTTTGGATTATAAATAGACCCCTTCAAGCCTCATTTGAAACACAACACTTCTTCATAATCATCATTTTTTATTGCTTTAAGTTTTCATAATCATCCAAGCTATTTTGAGCCATTTCTTGAATAAAAGAGTTGTGTTCTTGAGCGTAAACTATTTCACTTTATCTACTCTTTTGAGAGAACACTTTTTGAGTGGTTTGTGTGTTGTCCTACACCTTTGGGAGGTTGTCCGTTGTTGTAGTTAGGAAGAGATTCTTCCTTGGTTGTTGACGAAGTTTGTGTGACTCAAGTGTTCGTGTTGTAAATGGTTTGTTAGGCACCCGGAAGCTTAACGAAGGTAGTGGAATACTCGAGAGAGTCTCTCGAGGAGTGGACTAGCTACAAGTTGTAGTGAACCATTATATATCGGTGTGTTCATTCTTCTTTTAATTTCGCACTTTATCCTTCGCTCTTTTATTTTCGCACTTATGCTTTTAATTCTTCATTTATCTTGCAAAAATTTTTAAACGTTCCTTACAACGCTGTTCACCCCCCCCCCCTCTAGCGTTGGGCGTACTTTCTAACAGATTGGTTCCGCGATCGGAACTCCGTTCGGGTCAACAGGGGGCACCTCATTGCTGGGCACTACATTGTTGTTCTCGCCATGATGGCCAGATTCAGCATCAACGTTCAAGTGAGCAAATTGATAGTTCGACATTTTTAATTTGACCTGAAATTATAATCTTAAAGAACAAGCATAAAACAGAGTGTGTTATGGAAATTTATATCAAATTACCACTATTATCCTTGGTCTCACGGTGGGCGCCAAACTGTTTACCCTTAAAAACGGATAACAATTGAATTTATATGCGGTTTTAAGGATATGTGGATTAATGACGTTAGATTAAGCAGATGAAAGACGTGATAAATGGCCAAACCAATGATAAGAGTGATCCCGAGCACAATTAATGGCTCAATGAGGAACCTGCCATCAATTCCGAGCATGCACTTATGAAGAACTTATGAACAAAAATAAGAACTTTGAATAACAGAGAGAATAGAAGTAAATTGCCTTGGTATGCGTGTTATAATGTATTCTATGAATACTAAGCTTCCCCTTTTAATAGTAGGTGAGTTTTACCCTAAGTACAATCCTAATAAAGGTAAAAATCTTTCATTTCGCTAATTGCTGATTTTCTGCCGATACGGGCCGAGATTCAAGCTGTGATATCCGATTGGGCATGGGCCTCACGGCTTTTTGTTAGTTGTGTGCAACTGTTTGGTAATTCTCTCCGTAGTCTTTAGGCTCAAACAGGACCCGGAGGACGTGGTCCCGATGCTCCCGAGGGCAGGTGTTTTGCTCGAGCCCTAATATGAGGGGCTCCTCGCTCTGAATTTGATTACTTACGGTCACGTTCCTGCTCTGTCTGCCTCACCGAAAAACCGGGGTACTCAGTGGGCTCAGTTTTACCCGTATACACTTTAGTAATTCCTTATAATTGTGGAAAATCACAACTAAAGTTCTTGTTACGATACAACATTAATCATGTACATATTCAGATCATAAAGCATTTTCTAGTATGCATTTTTGTGTAAACTTGACCGAGTATATCTCTTAATAGCACCAATCAAAAGCTACAATAATAGCTATTTTAGTTTATGAGAGGATGCCCAATCTCCATTTTAAATTTTTGGGTTCATGAAAATAAACTCAACGATAATTCATCCAGTAATGTATCCTGAATTGAACTATGTAGAAAATATAATCGAGAGAAAAATGTATATGTCCATGATTATTAAGGCAGAAAACCAAAAATAGCGGAGGAACAGAGAAAACTAAGACCGAAAAAATTCAAATTCAACAAAATCCTAAATCTCTAATATAATTTACAACAAAATTGTATAAATAGATGTAGAAACCAATTAAGGTATCCCTATCACAAAGTCAACGGAGAACCAAAGTCAATGTGGGACATGAGAAGTTTCTACAAAGAAGGAATCTTCTGAAGTGAACTTACAAAATAATTTCACTGGAGAAGATATGTCCGAGAACTCAAAAACGTTGATGGGCAGAATTTGATCGACTATATGTACGTGGCCAATGATGCCGATATGCAGCGCGCTTTGAAAAATCTTCCTTCAGGCCACTAATAAGATCAAGCTTTCTGTTTAGGACTCACTCTATGGCAACTTTTCCCATAGCAATGTTTCTGAGTTCTCTATGAAATGTCTAAAACGTTGGGTGTCTTTGTAGGGTTTTTTTCTGTTTCTTTTATTTTTTATAATTAAATAGGGTTAGATAAATCAGAGAGGAACTAAAGTAATTTAACTTTTTAAGTTAGGGCGGGTTCCCATTTTTAATATAGTATAGATTTACATATATTTAATTACAATGTTGTTATTTATCTTGACAAGGGTTAATTCAAGTCAATAAGATTTTAGCCATGTATTTATATTATATTAATTTGATTTTATCATAAAATTTTTATTTACTACTATGAAGATTTGACTGTAAATTGAAACACCTAAAACATTTCTATTGCTAAAAAGTAGGCAGTCCTTCTCTTTCTTTAGAGATTTTATACTTATTTTTCTACAAATTACAATTTTTTTTGAACAAATAGAAAATCATTAGTCCACTATTTTTTTGGTCCCAAAATTTTAGGGGCATAAAGCATAGGCTTTATTAGCCTCCTTCTTGAGCGTCAGGTGAATGAGATTTCTTCCATCCTTGACAAAGTCTATGATTCCACTTTTGAAGTCCGGGAATGAAAACCTAGTAAGAAATATTTTTTCTTTTAATGCTTTACGAATTCGAATTAGTCGAGTATTGAGTATTCATTGGTTAAACTAAAAAAACATAATTGGACAAGTATGGTTTGATTTCTCTAGAGGATTTATATATAAGAAAAATCCCTGGGAAGCCGTTGAGATCAAGAAAGAGAATGAATGAGTGGGTCGCTGTCGTATGCTTTTCTTGTAACGATCTGACCAGTCGTTTTGCCTTCTAGAATCACGTTCTTCTAAATAAGACTCCACGTATGTGCTTTTACTGTTTTATGACTTGCGGGGATGGTTAGATCGGGGTTGGAAGGGTTCGAGTTGAAATCGGAACACTAAGTTCTTTAATATTGGCTTAAAAGGGTTAAGTTTGACTTGGGCCAACATTTTTAGTAAACGATGTCGGAACTGATATTTGAAGTTCCCAATAGGTTCGTATGATAATTTTAGACTTGGCCGTGTGTTTGGATTTGATTTTGGATGACCCAAAAGCGTTTCGGCGCCTAAAGTTGAAAGTTGTCTCATTGAAGGTTTTGAAGTTCTTTAAATTTGATTTGAAGTAGGTTTTGGTGTTATCGAGGTCCGTTTGGAATTCAGATCCCGAAAATAGCTCCGTATGGTAACATAAGACTTGCACGCTTCCGAGAAGTTTAAGTATGATTCGGCGCATTCGGAGTAAGTTGGAAGAACTTGAAGTTCATGAGTTGATTTTATGTGATTTTGCGTAGTGATTCTTAGTTCTGATGTTATTTTACGTGTTTCGAGGGTTCCAGCGAGTCCGTTTTGTGATTTCTAACTTGTTGGTATGTTTGGACGAGGCCTCGGGTGCTACTCGGACGATGCGGATCAAGTTTGAACTTGAAAGAGCTGTTGGTGCACCAGTTCTGGTGTGCCCGCACCTGACTCTTTTTGGCCGCAAATGCGAGCTCTTGGCTGTAGAAGAGGTTTTGGGCGAGTGGTCAGTGGCCCGCAGAAGCAGAGGAAGTTCTGCAGAAGCAGCCTCGCTTCTGCGATCGAAGGGCAGCAGATGCGAGAAGAGGCTGTCTAGGCCTAGACCGCAGATGCGATGAGCTTCCACAGAAATAGGTGACCATCCGCACAAGCGAAGGCTGGAGGCATAAGCTAGAACCGCACTTGCAATGTATTTTCCGTAGGTGCGGCGCCGCAAATGCTCCCATTGTCCGCAGAAGCGAAAAATGTTGGAGGTAGTGAGGTTCATTTAAGACGGGACTTAGGCCATTTTGGTTTATTTATTTCACTTCTTGGGCGATTTTTGGAGCTTCTTAGATAGGGGGTTTCCACCTAACTATTGAAAGTAAGTTATTCCTATCCAATGTAAGTTAAAACAAAGATTATGGGTATATTTTAACATGTTAAATAGTGAAAAATTATGGGTTTAGTTGAAAACCCTTGATTTTAATAAAAATAAGATTTAACCACGAAAATGATTATGGAACTGAGTGAAAATTATATTTGAGTTCATGAGGTTATGGGTAACAATTACCTTTGAAAATTTTCGGAATCCAGGCACGTGGGGTTGGGGGTGACTTTTAAGAATCTTTCAATTTGGGTTGGATAATTACTCTAATAGCTAAATTATTAACTTTTGAGCGTATATTGATTATTTTATATAACATTTGGCTAGTTTCGGATTGTTCGGCACCAAATTGAATCCTTAGAGATTTGAGGCTGGAAAGTGAGCTTTGAGACGAGGTAAGTCTCTTACCTAACCTTGTAAGAGAGAATTTACCCTATATGTTGATTTTAATTGTGGGGGCTACTTACACACGAGGTGACATGAGTCCGTGCGTAGCTACTAATTATGATTAAGTCTGGGTAGTTTAGGACCGAAATCATGAAATACTTGTAATGTTTGCACTATACTTGTTAATTAAAGTGCCTAAATTATATTGAATCTTGATAAGGAATTTGTGAAGACCGAATTTCACTTATTTGAGTTGTGGAAGGTTACTCGACTGTTAATCGAAATTGTGCTTCTTGTGTATTAGCCTTGTAATAGCTTTTAAAATCAGATGTTTATAAATATTCTCTCTTCTTGTGAGGGGGCCGAATGCCTCGGCAGTAAAGTAGATGCATCTATGGTTCATGTCGCTCGACCCTTGGCAGTGTACACATTATTCTGGATCAGACCGTACGACCTTGGTATAAATTGTGGGTGTTAATGCTTGAAGCCCGAATACACATGATATTATTTTGATGAGTCGAGAGGTTATAATTTACTTATTTGTTCGGAATTTATTTGGAATTAGTACAATGTTAGTGAAACACTTTTGGAAGTTGCGGTTAGTTAAAGAATTATTTAATCATTGTTGCTATTGTGTTAATATTATTATTCACATACACTATGCCTATTTAGTATTTCTGTATTTTATTGTTAGCCCATAGTACGTGTCGACGTCGACTCCTCGTCACTACTTCTTCGAGGTTAGACTGGAAACTTACTGAATACATTTGTTTATGTGCTCACGCTACACTTCTGCACTAATCGTGCAAGATCTGAGGCAAGTGTATCTGGCACTCTTACTGGCACGCAACCCCATGCTCCAAGGCCTAGTGGTGAGCTGCTTTTCTGAGTCCGTTCGGTAGCATCCGGAATCTCTCTTATGCATTGTTTTCTGTCTACTCTAGTTTAGATAGTAGTTTAGAGTTTTTGTATTTTCTACTAGTAGCTCTCATACACTTGTGACACTAGGTCTTGGAATTATGCTAGTAGACATTTGATGGCTTTTGAGTATTTACTTCACCACACTTGTTCTTATATTAGTTTACACTTTATTTTTATTAAATTTCACCTCTTACTTACTTAAAAAATAAAAATCCACTATTTCAAAATTATTAAAAGAAATAAACACATGGTTAGTTCACTGTTTGCTTGCCTAGAAGCAACGTTGGGCGCCATCACGGCCTATAGGTGAAATTGGGCCGTGACAACATGGTATCAAAGCACTAGGTTCACGTAGGTCTCACAAGTTATGAGCAGGCCTAATAGAGTCTTGCGGATCGATGCGGAGACCTCCGTACTTATCTTCGAGAGGCTATAGGGTGTTAGGAAACTATTCTTTCTTCATCTCCTATCATGCAGTTGATGTTGTGCTAAGTATATTTCTCTTATTCTCTCACAGATGGTGAGAACGCGCATGACAGATGTACCCGATCATGAAGGAGCTCCTCCCCCTGTTGCTAGAGGCCGAGAGAGGGCTCCAGCCCGTGGTTGAGGATGAGGACATCCCAGAGTTGCCCCAGTGGTGCCACCAGTGGATCCAGTAAAGGATCCCATTATTGAGGAGCATGGCGAGGTGCCTGCAGTAGAGCCAGCCCCAGTGGATTTCATGTCCGCACTGGGATTCCAGGAGGTCATGGGTTGTATGTTGCAGTTCATGGATTCTATGACTCAGGCTGGTTTATTTCCAGCGGACCCAGCCACATCTCAGGCGGGAGGCGGAGCACAGACCCCTACCACTCAGGCTCCAGGGCATGCAACTGCCGTATATCAGAGCCTGGGCGCACTACCCATGGGTGGAGTTCATCCAGTTGCAGCAGCTATACTTGAGCCCAGACCAGTTGCTGCCGATGAGCCGCAGAATCTATTGGACAGATGGACCAGGCTACATGTTTTTGTCTTTAGAGGTGAGTGACATGAGTACCCCCAGGACTTTATTGATCGGTGTAGGGACAGACTGCACAATGTGAGGATATTGGAGTCCTACGGGGTGGACTTTACCACCTTTCAGCTGGACGGCAGGGCCCGTAGATGGTGGCAGTCTTATCTTCTCGGCAGACCAACAAGTTCTCCTCCCATGACTTGGGACCAGATCACACGCCTCTTCCTGGACAGATACATTCCACATTCTCAGAGGGAAGAGTTGTGATTTCAATTCGAGCAGCTCCAGCAGGGCCAGATGTCGGTGACCCACTATGAGGCGAGATTCTTTGATTTGTCTCGCCATGCACTTATGATACTTCCTACCGATGCAGAGAGAGTGTGGAGGTTTATTGTAGGTTTTCACTATGGTATTCAAGCCATTATGGCCCGAGAGTTTGATATGGGACTTCGTACGAGCTAGTTGTGGAGATAGCTTGGAGGATCGAGGGTGTTTGTCAGTGAGCCGAGAGCAGGCCACGAGGGATGAGCGGGTTCGATATTCTAGAGGGTTCAGTGGTGCCCCGGTTGGGGGTTGAGGTCAGGGTCAGTCTAGCAGGCCCACATATCCAACATTGCCGCCTCGTCGGAGTGCTCCAGTGCGGCCCTATTTTAGCGCCATGCCAGAGAGCTCCTACCTCCCACCAGCTATTCAGGGTCTCTCCAGTGGGCCTTCAGGCCATCAGGGTCAAACTTCAGGTTAGCAGTCCATCATGCCGAGGGATTGTTTTGAGTGTGGGGATCTTAGTCATGTGAGGAGGTTGCTTCGAGGCAAGGTAGTGCAGCAGGGTCAACAACCTATGATTACAGCACCAACTACCACACTAGCTGTCAGGCCGCCCAGAGGCGGAGGGAAGGTGGGTACGGTCATCCTAGAGGCGGAGGCCAGCCAGGTGGCGCTCCAGCCAGATTCTATGCCTTTCCAGCTAGACCAGATGCAGTAGCCTCAGATGTCGTGATCACGGGTATTATTTCTGTCTGCGGTAGAGATGCTTTGGTACTATTTGATCCAGGGTCTACATATTCATATGTTTCATCTCTATTTGCTCATTTCTTGGGTGCTCCCCGCGAGTCCTTGGGTACTCCTGTTTATGTGTCCACTCTAGTGGGAGACTCTATCATTGTGGATCGGGTCTATCAGTTCTGACTTTCTATGGATATGAGACTAGTGCGGATCTTCTGTTGCTTGATATGATCGACTTTAAGGTCATCCTGGGCATGGATTGGTGGTACCTATATCATGCCATCCTTGATTGCTATGCCAGGACTGTTACCTTGGCAATGCCAGAGCTTCCTTGATTGGAGTGGAAGGGTTCATCTGTCAGTGCATCTAGTCGAGTTATCTCTTTTATGAAGGCTCGACACATGGTCAAGAAGGGTTGTTTGGCTTATCTAGCTTATGTTCAGGATACTACTACAGAGACTCCAGCGATTAATTTAGTGCCCGTGGTCCGGGAGTTCTCCGATGTGTTTCATTCTGATCTTCCAGGCATGCCACCAGATCGCGATATCAATTTCTGTATTGATTTGGCTCCAGGTACCCAGCCTATCTCTATTCCGCCGTACTACATGGCTCCGAAAGAGTTGAAAGAACAACTTGAGAAGTTGTTAACAAAGGGGTTTGTCAGACCGAGTGTATTCCCTTGGGGTGCACTGGTGTTATTCATGAAGAAGAAAGATGGGACTATGCGGATGTGCATTGATTACCGCCAGGTGAACAAAGTTACCGTTAATAACAAGTACCCGTTGCCGCGTATTGATGATTTGTTTGGCCAGTTGCAAGGTGCTAAGGTGTTCTCTAAGATTGACTTGAGATTGGGGTACCATCAGTTGAAGATTTGTGAATCGGATGTTCTGAAGACGGCTTTTTGGACTAGATATGGCCACTATGAGTTTCTAGTGATGTCCTTCGGTTTGACTAACACCCCGGCGGCATTTATGGATTTGATGAACCGGGTGTTCAGGCCATATATTGACTCGTTTGTCATTGTCTTCATTGATGACATTTTGATCTACTCGCGTAGCATGGAGAGCACAAGCATCTTTTGAGAGTGGTGCTTCAGACCTTGCAGGAACAGAAGCTATATGCTAAGTTCTCTAAGTGTGAGTTTTGGTTAGATTCTGTTGCATTCTTGGAGCATTTTGTATCAAGCAAGGGTATACTGCAACACCGGTGATAGTGTTGCCTTCCGGTTCAGGGATGTATACTGTGCATTGCGACGTTTCACGCGTTGGCCTAGGTTGTGTATTGATGCTGGAGGGGTGAGTTATTGCATATGCTTCACGTCAGTTGAAGACCCATGAGAAGAATTACCTCGTACATGATTTGGAGTTGGCCGCAATTGTTCATGCTCTTAAGATCTGGAGGCATTATCTTTATAAGGTGTCCTGTGAGGGTTACACCGATCATCATAGCTTGCAATATTTGTTCAAGCAGATGATCTTAATTTGAGGCAACGCAGGCTGCTTAAGTTACTGAAAGATTATGATATTACCATCCTTCATCATCCGGACAAGGCGAATGTGGTTGTGGATGCCTTGATCAGAAAGGCGGAGAGTATGGGTAGTTTGGCATTCATTTCAGCAGAGGAGAGACCACTAGCTTTTGACATTCAGTCCTTGGCTAACAGACTTGTGAGGTTGGATATTTCAGAGCCTAGCTGAGTTCTTGCATGCGTCGTCGCTCAGTCTTCACTATTCGAGCAGATCAAGGCTCGCCAGTACGAGTATCTGTACTTATTGGTTCTCAAAGAGACAGTACTTCAGGGTGGTGCCAAGGAGGTTACTATCGGCGAAGATGGTGTACTGCGACTCCAGGGTCGTCTATGTGTCCCTAATGTCGATGGGTTGAGGGAGAAGATTCTAGAGGAGGCACATAGTTCTTGGTATTCTATTCATCCAGGTGCTACGAAGATGTATCGCAACCTGAGGCAGCATTATTGGTGGCGACGAATGAATAAGGAAATAGTTGAGTATGTAGCAAGGTGCCTAAATGGCCAGCAGGCTAAGTTTGAGCATTAGAGGCCAGGTAGCTTACTCCAGCAGATGGTTATACCTGAGTGGAAATAGGAGCGCATCACTATGGATTTCGTAGTTGGGTTGCCTTGAACCTTGAGGAAGTTTGATGCAGTTTGGGTCATTGTTGACAAGTTGACCAAGTCACCACACTTTATTCCGGTTATGACCACGTATTCTTTAGAGAGATTGGCCCAGATTTGCATTCAGGAGATTGTTCGGTTGCATGGTGTGCCTGTTTCTATCATATCAGAGAGAGGCCCTCAGTTTCCTTCGCATTTTTGGAGGGCAGTACAGAGTGAGTTGGGGACCGGGGTAGAGCTCAGCACAGCCTTTCATCTGCAGACCGACGGGCAGTCAGAGCGGACGGTTCAGATCTTGGAGGATATGCTCAGAGAATGTGTGATTGGAATTGGAGGGCAGTGGGATCAATTTTGCCTTTGTCCGAGTTTTCTTACAATAACAGTTATCAGTCTAGCATCGAGATGGCTCCATTTGAGGCTTTATATGATCGGCGATGTTGTTCGCCCATCGGATGGTTTGAGCCCGGCGAGGCTAAGTTGTATGGTACTGATTTGGTGAAAGATGCCTTTGAAAAGGTAAAGTTGATTCAAGAGTGACTTTGCACAGCACAGTCCAGACAGAAGTGTTACGCGGATCAGAAGACGCGTGATTTATCATATATGGTGGGCGAGAAGGTTCTCTTGAAAGACTCACCGATGAAGGGGATCATGAGGTTCGGGAAGAAGGGCAAGTTGAGATCAAGGTTTATAGGTCCATTTGAGGTGTTGAGGTGAGTTGGGGAGGTTTCTTATGAGCTTGCCTTGCCTCCCAGTCTATCGGAAGTTCATCCAGTTTTCCACGTATCTATGCTCCGGAAGTATCATGCTGACAGGTCGTATGTGTTAGACTACAACACAGTTCAGTTAGATGAGATCCTGGGTTATGAGGAGGAGCCAGTTGCTATTGTCGACAGGTAGGCTCGGCAGTTGAGGTCCAAGAAGATTTCTGTTGTAAGCATTTAGTGGAGAGGTCAACTAGTCGAGGAGGCAACTTAGGAGACCGAGGAGGACATGCGAAGCAGATATCCGCACTTATTCGGCACTCCAGTTATAATTCTAGACATGTTCAAGGACGAACATTTATTTAAGAAGTAGAGAATGTAATGACCCGACTGGTCGTTTTGCCTTCTAGAGCCATGTTCCCCTAAATAAGACACCTCGTATGTGCTTTTACTATTTTATGGCTTGCGGGGATGGTTAGATCGGGTTTGGAAGGGTTCCGGTTGAAATCGGAACACTAAGTTCCTTAATATTGGCTTAAAAGGGTTAAAATTTGACTTGAACCAACAACTTTAGTAAACGGCCTGAAAATCGAGATTTGACAGTCCTAATAGGTTTGTACAATAATTTTAGACTTGGGCGTGTGTTCAGATCGGGTTTTGGATGACCCAGGAGCGTTTCGGCGCCTAAAGTTGGAAGTTGGCTCATTGAGGGTTTTGAAGTTCTTTAAATTTGGTTTAAAGTAGGTTTTGGTGTTATCGAGGTCTGTTTGGGATTCTGAGCCTGGGAATGGCTCCGTATGTGATTTAAGACTTGCACGCAAAATTTGGCATCATTCTGAGAAGTTTAAGTATGATTTGGCACGTTTGGAGTAAGTTGGAAGAACTTGAAGTTCATGAGTTGATTCTATATGGTTTTGCATTGTGATTCTTAGTTCTGATGTTATTTTACGTGTTCTGAGGGTTCAAGCGAGTCCGTTTTGTGATTTCTAACTTGTTGGTATGTTTGGACGAGGCTTCGGGGGCCTCAGGTGCTACTCGGACAATGCACGGATCAAGTTTGAACTTGAAAGAGCTGCTGGTGCACCAGTTCTGGTGTGCCCGCACCTGCAACTTTTTAACTGCAAGTGCGAGCTCTTGGCTGCAGAAGTGATTTTGGGCGAGTGGTTATTGGCCTGCAGAAGTGGAGGAACTTCCACAGAAGCGGCCTCACTTCTGCGATGGAAGGGCCGCAGATGCGAGAAGAGGCTAGCCCGGCCTGGACCGCAAGTGGGACGAGCTTCCACAGAAGCAGGTGACCGTCCGCAGAAGCGAAGGCTGGTGGCCTGGGCTAGGATCGCACCTACGATGGATTTTCAGCAGGTGCGGTGCCGCAGATGTGGCCCATGATCTGCAGAAGCGAAAAATGCTAGAGGCAGTGAGGTTCATTTAAGACGGGACTTAGGCCATTTTTGGTTCATTTATTTAACTTCTTGGTGATTTTTGGAGCTTCTTAGGGAGGGGTTTCCACCTAACTATTGAAGGTCAATAATTCCTATCCAATGTAAGTTAAATACATAGATTATGGGTAGATTTAACATGTAAAATTATGAATTTATGGGTTTTGTTGAAAAACCTAGGTTTTGATAAAAATGGGATTTAACCATGAAAATGGTTATGGAATTGAGTGATGCTCTGGTTAACTTGGGGTCATCAGTTGATGACGATGAATTCGGCTCAGCAACGATCGTACAGCTCATGAAATCGGTAGTGGAAGAAGGCCATGCCGGAATAAACTCAACAAGTTTATCTTGGGACTAGAGAAACAAGTATATAAACTACTTGAAGACTGGGAAGCTGCCCTCGGATCCTAAAGAATCGAGAGCTCTGCATATGAAGGCGGCCAGGTTTAGCCTATCTGAAGGTACCTGTTGAGACGAACGTTGGATGGCCCATTCGCCATATGCTTGGGGCCGAGAGACACCGCATATATTTTGAGGGAAGCTCATGAAGGCACTTGCGGAAACCATTCGGGGGCAGAATCTTTGGTTTGTAAGATAATCAGAGCCGGCTATTACTAGATCGACATGGAGAAAGATGCGAAGGACATTTTACGGAGATGCGGCGGCTGTCATAGGCATGCACCAATGATCCATCAACCCGGGAAGTTACTAAATTCTGTCTTGTCGCCTTGGCCGTTCATGAAATAGGGAATGGACATTGTCAGTCCCCTGCCATGGGCGCCCGGTAAGGCTCAATTTATACTATTTATGACTAACTATTTCTCTAAGTGGGTCGAAGTACAAGCATTCGAGAAGGTCTGAGAAAAAAAAAAGTCATCGACTTCATTTGGGACCACATAATATGCCGTGTTCGGTATGCCGGCCGAGATAGTGTGTGATAACAGGAAGCAGTTCATCGGCAGCAAGGTAAGCAAATTTTTTGAGGACCATAAGATCAAAAAGATCTTGTCAACACCCTATCACCCTAGTGGGAACAGACAGGCGGAGTCTACAAACAAGACCATACTTCAAAACCTTAAGAAAATGTTGACCGATGCCACAGGAAATGGAAGGAAATTCCGCTCGAAGTCTTGTGGGCATACCATACGACCTCAAAATCTAGTATTGGGGCTACTCCATTTTCGTTGGTTTACGGTGCCGAAGCACTAATACCTCTTTAGGTGGGAGAATCGAGCCTCATCTGATATACGACCGAAGAATCAAACAATGAGGCCATGAGCATGAGCCTGGAACTATTGGAAGAGAGGCGTAAGGCTTCCCTAGTCCGGTTGGCCACCCAGGAATAGCGGATAGAAAGATATTAAAACCAAAGAGCCAACCTCCGACACATCAATATCAGAGGCTTGGTGTTAAGAAAAGTAACATTGGACACCTGGAACCCGAATAAAGGGAAGCTGGGACCGAATTGGGAAGGACCATATCGAGTCATTGGGATTACCGGCAAAAGGTTCATACAAACTCGAAGCAAGAAACGGTGCACAACTACTGAACAACTGGAATGTGACACACTTAAAACGGTACTACTGCTAAGGTACGATCAAATTCACTTTTTTTAAAATATTATGAATTGTACCAACACTTGCAAGCAATAACCAAAGGAAAATGTGGCTGTTAGGTCTGAAAGCACGCATTGCACTCTTTTTCCCTTGAACCGGTTTTGTCCTAAATGGATTTTCTGGCAAGGTTTTTAACGAGGCAACAGTAAATCGTGCTAACTTAGAATTCAAGACCGGTTTTAAATCGGAGTCAATGGTCGCATCAACAGTATCCGAGCCCTCTCGAGATAGACCTCGAATACTGGGGGCCATCACCCTCGAGTCAAGATTTTTAGCAAGGAAGGAAACTTTGTGCTTGAACAATCTAGGCTCGGCGGTTAGGATTTATTGTAAGGGTCAAACTGTCAAGTGGAACGTGCCTGCGTAGGCCACGTTAGCCATAATACGAGCTTTTACACGCTTACAATCTTGTACGTTACACACAGACATGAAAGAAAGTTTCTATGGGGACTATCGAGCTTAAGGGTCACCCTTATCCGAGCCCAAAGGGCTACCCCCACTCGGGGACTGTCGTCCGAAATAAGTTCGGGTGGCTTGAGTTATCAAAACCCGAAGACACAAAGCCTATTAGGCAGTGCCTAAACCTAAAAGGCTACGTCCACCCTAAAAATGGTTCGGAGACGTCCGAAGCCCGTAATCAAAATATAAGGCCGTCAACAAAATTCTATACCTGCTCAAGGTTACCCTTGGCAAAGATATAGTTTAAAAACATTTAAGGGAGCATCTTGGGGAAATTTCCGGTCACTCCGAGTTTTCACAAGTTTCGAGCAAAAATTTCATCGAGGACAAGTTTTGTTCGGACCTTCGAAAAATAACTTATTACTATGTTTGATTATGTGCTAAGGCATTAGAAATTTTTGCAATTGTAAAAAATGCTAAGATAATATACTTGAAAATTTCCAAAAGGAAAAAGCTTTATATATTCCAAAATATCTTTACAAAGGCCCAACAAAAACAGCCTCAACAAAATATATGTACATGATACAAAACGAAAAAAAATCCTAAGGTATCTATGCCTGATCTTCACCGTAACCCGACTCGTCACCGTAACCGTGGGGGCCTTCGGATGCTTCAAAGCACTCGGAGCCCTCATCACCTCAGGGTTCGGCCAGCTTCTTGGCCTCGACCTCAAGCCTTTTTGCCTCCTCGATCTCGGCAGATAGGTCGAAGTCTGATGCATGGATTTCTTCAAGGGTCTCCCTTCGAGATAGCCGCCTCACATACTCGGTAGTGGTCTTCAGGTAGTCCTTTGCTGCTTCAACATCGGCCTTGTATTGGACCACCATCTCGTCAGCATCAGCCAAGGTTATCTCCAACCGGGACCTCGTTATTTTGAGCTCCTTATATAGGGTGTCCCCTTCAATGATGGCCGAGCCCAGTTGTGCTTGGAGGTCCTCATTTTTCTGAACTCGTGCATCAGCCTTCTCCTTTGCCACCCGAAGCTGAACTTCCATCGAATATAGCTTGGCCTGGGCTATCTCTTTCTCCGAGGCCAGCAGGTCCATCTGGTTTTTCCACCCGTCAGCCATTACTTAGATCTTATCCATCTCCTTGCAGAGTTGGTTGATCTGGTCGATCTTCTGCTGGAACTGCAAAGTATTGTTGTTAGCCTCTACGACCGGACCCTTGTTTCTAACTTCACAAACTTTTACCTTTTCCACCTAGTCGGTATGCTCCTGCCTTAAGGCCAATTCATCTTTCTGAGTTGCATCCAGCTCGGCCTAGAGGGTCTTGGCGAACCCATCTTGTTGCTCGCTAAGAAGCTTGTACATGTCCTTTTTTTGGGCAAGCTCCTTGATCTCGAGCTCGAGTTGATTGACCTCAACCCGGTACCGAAGGAAACTCTCATGGTGAAGTACCAAGGCCTGCAAAAAGGAGAAAAATGTGAGAAACATCAAATGCAGATAACAATCGTTCGATGGAAAGAAATAATGCCTTACCCGATTCAGCGCCTGTTGCGCCTTATTGAAGAGGCATGGCACATTCACCTCATTCATTTTTTCCCGATCCTCCTCAGTTGCTAGGAACCGAAGGTAGCTAGCTACTCCCACAGGAGCAGAAAAAATTCGAGCATCCTCTAGGACGATCAGTATAATCGATCTTTTGCGATCGGTTCCACACTTGGAGCACGGAAATGAGCGATCAATTTCGGGCTCGAGCTCGGCCCGTCAGCTTCCAAGGATGTGTCCTTCTTCGGAACTCCCAGGTCACCCAGTCCAGAAAAGTCTTCCAAAGCAGACGAATCCACACCGTCAAAAAAGGAGTGAAGGAGATTTTCTGCACCATATACCCCCTCGTTGGACTTCTCCTTTCTCGCTTGGGCCTCCTCAAGCATGTACTCAGTGTAGGAGGGCGTCTCTGAGTTCTCAATTACACCGGGCGCTTCCTTTGGAGCGAAGCCGACATCCTAGGAAGTTTCACCCCCGGTATCCACGTCGGTTTTTTGAGTTTAAGGGGGGTCGATCTCGCGAGTCTCCCCCTCGGATGCATCCGAGCCCTCGATACAGGTCGTCCCGCAGGTAACAAAAATAGGTTCATCCTCCGACTCGTCCCTAAGCCAGAAGAGGGAGTCAGAGTCCGGAACTCGGGAACTGGAGCCCCTCCTGGGCTTGCGGAGCACCCATTTCTTTGGTTTCTTGACCTTGGAGCCCGGAGAGCCTGAGGGTTTTCTCTTCCTCTTCTTTTTTCTCTCCGTGACAGCAACGGAGGGATCAACGAATAGGGGCACATCTGCATTCCCTTCCGAAGGCCTAATTTCGGTGGTCTTAGGCAAACCTGCAATTACAAAGGGGAAGAGGAGTTAGTATAATAAAAGGTAGAAACATAGTATTGGCTACTCATAAAGAGGCCTTACCATGAGAACGGGCCTCCCATCGGCCCTTTGAGAGTCCGTGCTATGTGCACTCGAAGTACACTCGAAGTCCGTGCTTACGAGACGCATTCCACTTCTCAGGGAATGACATGTATTCAAGGGGGATCAAATCCTCGATTTTCACTCGGACAAAGCGTCCCTGCCAGCCCCGGTCTCGGTCTTCATCGATACTCAAAAATGGGGCCTTGCTGGTCCGGCGAGTAAGCTTGATCAGTAGCCCTCGGAACATTCTAGGATTGTATAATCGGAGCAGGTGGTCGATCGTGAACCAAAGAGACACGGTCTTGTTCACAAAGTAGCGGAGGAGGGTCACGTTCCTCCACAACGATGGATGGATTTTCCCGAGGCACACCTCATGCCTCTTGCAAAAGTCTAGAACAATCGAGTCCGTCAGGCCCAGTGTAGAGGGATAAGTGTAAACACTTAAGTACCCCTCCACGTGGGTAGTAACAGCGTCCTCGGGCCCGGGGACTACTACGTTCTTAACTTCCCAATAGCAGTCTTTACGAACTATGGGAAGAACATCTTCAGTCACATAACATATGTACCTCAAGACTCCTTTACCCCAGTCCTGTTTGCGCTAAGGCTTCTCGACATTAAAGTCATCAGCAATTGAGCAGCCCCCGGGAGTGAATGCTATCAAGGAATGCTCGGCGGCCGGTTCTTTAGCAACCACAATGGGGAAGCCATTTCGAGGGCGACCACTTCAAGGGCAACCGCTTCAATACCAGCGGCCGGTTGAGAAGATGAAGAGGCAACTTATTGAGGAACGATTTTCGATGTTTTTGCCATTGTCATCTCGGGGAGTGTTTGAAAAATTGAGGAAAGAATGCAAATTTTGGAAAAAAGGATTTTGAAGATGAAGAACGGAGTATGAAGATTTAAGGAAAATCAGGGAAAAAATCGAAAAATTACTATGGAATTGAAGAACAAGGATGAAGATATGAAGGTTTGATGATGGCTGGAAAGCTCAAAGATAGTAATTTAGTCGAAAAGTAGAAAAAGAACAAAGGGAGGAAGCTTTTATAGGGAAATAGCAGACGCTTCACATTCAGAGGCAACCTGCCGATAAGCGACACGTGTCCGAAGTCAGAACGGCGCGATAGAGGGAGGTTCTAGCTCCTTCGTCGTAACATACGAAGGAAGGAACCGGAGTCATCTGTCGTTTCTCATCGTTTCGGCTAGCCTACTCTCTGAGAAACGAGTGGACTATTTGTATATGGGTAAAACCGAGCCCACTGAGCACCCCGGTTTCCCGGTGAGGCAGACGGAGCAGGAACGTGATTGTAAGAAATCAGAGTCAGAGCAAGGAGCCCATCATATTGGGGCACGAGCAAAACACCTGCCCTCAGGAGCATCGGGACAACGTCCTCCGGGTCCAGTTCGATCCTAAAGACTTACCAAACGGTTGCACACAACTAACAAAGGGTCTTGATGTCCGTGCCCAACAGGATATCACGGTGTGAATCTCGGCCCGTATCGGCAGGAAATCAGTGATTAGCGAAACGGAAGATTTTTACCTTTCTTAGAATTGTACTTAGGATAAAACTCCCCTATTATATAAAGGAGGAATCTTATTATTCATAGAATACATTGTAACACGTATACCAAGGCAATTTATTTCTATTCTCTTCGTTATTCAAAGTTCTTATTTTTGTTCATAAGTTCTTCATAATTGCATGCTCGAAATGGAAGGCAGGTTCCTCATTGAGCCATTAATCTTTCCCGGGATCACTCTTATCATTGGTTTGGCCATTTATCACGTCTTTCATTTGCTTAATCTAATGTAATTAATCACTTGAATTGAATTAAT
Organism: Nicotiana obtusifolia; assembly: GCA_002018475.1. Classification (NCBI taxonomy): domain Eukaryota; kingdom Viridiplantae; phylum Streptophyta; class Magnoliopsida; order Solanales; family Solanaceae; genus Nicotiana; species Nicotiana obtusifolia. The sequence continues at coordinate 35,801 of MCJB01050897.1, read as the reverse complement.
CCACATATTCTTAAAATCGCAGATAAATTTAATTGTAATTCATTTTTAAGGGTAAACACAAAGGAAACTGTTTCGATGGCACTTGAATAGTGCAAAGGAATCTAATAGTTTGTTGTGCTCATGTTATCCCATATACAGATTATTTGAAGGGCTTGCAAGATGTAAAGTAGTTTTTATGAAAATAATTGCATTTAATATTATGCTTTGGTAACAGAGATGAGGAAACATATACTTCGATCAATCCCAAGGGGTCACACAAAAGTGGGATTATATCATAGACCAAATGAACGTTTCATATATTAGATGAGATGCACGACCATATAGCTTAGAGATTGGTGACCAGCATCATAATGAAGTAAGTTTCTCTCTGTCATCCTAGTATCTTATTCAGATGGCACAAATATTTTTATTACTCTAGATCTTTCCATTTCTGGCCTAATCTTAGGTGTAACACCAAAATTTTAGCACACATACAGAACTTAGTGTTACATTTAGATTCCAAAGTTCACTATGTTGCAGGATAGTTTTATCCACTACAAGCCAAAGAAATATTATCAAATTTCTATGGTGTTATCTGGAAAAAGAAAGTTTAGAAGAACAATATACTAAACTTGTCTAACAGAATGAAAGAAACATTTGATCTTCTTAATGGCCTGAAGAAAGATTTCTCAAAGCACGTTGCATATTGGACTTTATGATATAACTATCAGATCAATTAGACGTTAGAAAGCAATAGAGTACTTGAGCACCAAGAAGGATAAAAGCAGAGAAATCACTGTACAAGCTCTCTTAAGTCATATTTAATTCATCATTGTATAAAGTTAACTCAGTTATTCTTTGAATTTATAAATATATTCTGTTGAGTATTGAGATTTTGATGACTAACAAAGTTTGTTCAGAGGAAATGCTATAAGAACGATGTCCCCAACGTAGCTACTTAACTGCTCTAAGAACCAACTCTTTAATGTTGATGATTGCACATTCTTGCAAGACAGTAACTTTATCTCAAAGTTACCCAAATCTGAATTTATTGGAAGAGGATTGTTAAACATGATAAGGGTTGTTTACCAAGAAGAGATGTTTGCATAAGCGAGAGACAAGAGTCCCAAGAATTGTAGAGTCCTTGGAGTAATAGGAGTCCTGTCAAATGAGAAGCTGACTATGCATACGACTCCTAAAAGATCTGGGAATCCAGGAAATTTAAATACTATCTTTTTGGACTGCTGAGTTCATCATTTGTCACATCAATTGAAGAACTGCAATTTTTCATACTCAAGTCAAGTACCAGTCGTGTGTTCTTCTTGAGTTAGTCTAAAAAATGTGTTTTAGGAAATCGAGTTATAATCAAAGTGCTATTTACAATCGGTGAGTTGGAGTGAGTGTTTGATTTTGCAAGTTAGAGTAACTTGTAAGTCAAATAGTTGAAGTAGGAGAATTGGAGAGTATTGAGTTATAGAGTTGTAATCTATACATTTGGCTCATTGTTCTAGTGAAGTTGAAGCTAAAATCCTACGTAGTAGGTCGTGATTTTTACATCTTTTGAGCCGGGTGATTTTTCACGTAAAAATTGATGTGTTTACTTTATTGTTTATGTTTGCTTACGCTCAAGGAGTAAAGTAATGAACCAAGTTCTTTAATAACCTATAAAGGCACTCAATCTAACAATTGGTATCAGAGCAGGTTCTATCACACACGATTAACACCTAGAAAGATCTTGGAAGCAAAATGAGTGCTCCTCCTAGAATTAATGAAGGACAGTCAACTACTAGACCATCCATGTTTGATGGAAAATACTACAGCTGGTGGAAAGCAATAATGGAAGATTTTCTAAGGGCTGAATACTATGAATTATGGACCATAGTGAATCAAGGTCCACTAACTCCTACTAAATAAAATAGACAAAATGAAATTGTTCCCAAAGACCCCTCTGAATTTGTAGCAGCAGATTTCAGAATGATGGAGAGGAATGCGAAGGCTAAGAAAATTCTTATCTGTGGACTTGGTCCTGATGAGTACAATAAGATATTTGTTTGCTCTAATGTGACTGAGAACTGGGATGCAATTCAAACTACTCATGAAGGAACAAACCAAGTGAAGAGATCAATGATCGAATTGCTTATGAGGAACTATGAGCTCTTCTCCATGAAGGAGTCTAAGCCCATCCAGGATATGATAACTAGGTTTACTATAATACGAAATGAAGTGAAATCACTTGGAAAGTTGTTTACTTCAGAAGAGTTGGTTAGCAAAGTTCTAAAGATTCTTCCAGCTTCATGGAAATCAAAAGTGACAGCTATTCAGGAAGCAAAGAAGCTGGATAAGATCTCACTTGATGAGTTGGTTGGAAACTTAATGACTCATGATCTGAGAAAGATAGAACTGCCCAAGGAAGAACCAAGGAGGGATAAAGCCTTGGTTCTTAAGGCATCCGAAGAAGATGAATTTGACAGTAATAATCTTGACCTAGCAATATTTGTTAAGTTCAAGAAGTTCATGAGGAATTCCAAAAATACATCTAAGAGAGAGAACAGTGGTAAGCCTAAGCAGATCAACAAAGCCACTTATGATGGGTGCTACAAGTGTAACAAGCTAGACCACATGGTCAAAGACTACCTAATGTGGGATATTGAGTGGAAGAAAGAAAGAGCTAAAAAGGAGAAACGGGAAAAACTGAGAGAGAAGGGTCCAAATAAAGGGAAAATCCTAGGCAAAGAATTCACTGAAGCAATAAAGCAGGCTTTTCTAGCAGCATATAAGGACAGAAGTGATAAAGAGGAAGAGAAAGGGGATGAGGCCATGAGTTTCTATGGTACAATTGATGCACATCAGATAGTGGAGACTGAACCTGTTACATCTTGGAATGAACATTGGAAGACCTTTTGTATTTGATGGACATCACTATGATGAATGGAAGATGCGTATCGAAACGTTCCTTCAGGCCACTGATTTTGATCTATGGCTAATTGTCAATCATGGACTATTCATCCTCACCAAAGTGGATAGTGAAGGAAACAAATGCAACAAGAGAGAAGAGGATTATGATGATGAAGATCGTCAGGTAATCCAAAAAAATGCTAAACCAAAGGACCTGCTCTATAGAAGTTTGCCCAGAAATGTTCTCTACAAGGTTTCCTCTTACATTTCTGCTCATGATATATGGAGGACCTTAGAGGCTGATTTTGGAAATGAAAACCTTGAAGGGCGCTTATGGCAATTGAAGAAAGCAAAACAAAAGAAGAAGTGATAGGGATAATGGCCAAGAGTGATTCAGAGACTGAGGATGAAACAAATCAGGTAATTATCTCTAACTTGAAAGAAAACATTCATGTTATGTCTAAAAAACAACTGATGGCCATAATAGTTACCATGATGAGTGAGATGGACAAAATGAGTGCTGGAAAAGATCATTTAATAAGCAACCTTTCATGTGTTAAACTTGACCTCAAAAAACTTTAATCTGACAAAGCTGATCTTGAAGGACAGGTCAAAGACCTTAAGAACCAGGTTCTTAAGCTCATTTCTAAATATAAGAAGTCAGCTGAGGCACATGGTAAAGGAAATCAGCAAGATAAGCTTGACAAGGAACTACAAGAGGTTAAAAGTAACCTTTGTGATGCTGAATATCGGAATAAAGTATTGCAAGAAAATCTAGAAAAGGCTAAATATGAACTATATAGGCTAAGCAACTGGCATAGATCCTTAGATGCATTAAATCGGCTGAATGAAAACCGCATCACAAACAAATCAGGAATTGACTATAGAATACCTGTTCCCAAATTTGATCCAAAGTATGTAGGAATTTATGATAACAAGATGTGCACTCATTGTGGGAAGGTAGGACACTTTAGAGATACTTGCGCTGTCTTAGTTCATCCTCAGTTTAAGAACACTTTTTATCTTGATAAGAAATGTGAAGAAGGAAAAAGAACCAAAATTTAAGACTCTTGTCCAAACTAAGTGGATTAAGGTCAACAAGAAAATAAGTGTTAATCCCCTTCTCATCTGGGCAAGAAAACATTTGATTCATCCTTTTTCAAATAAAAAGGGACCCAAGCTTGTCTAGGTTCCAAAGCTAACTAGTGATTTCTCCTGCAGGCCAAAGTGAGAGGGAACAATCAAGACTGGTATCTAGATAATGGATACTCAAGACATATGACTGAAGAAAAGAAAAACTTCCTCTCACTGACAGCCTTCCAAGGAGGGAGTGTGTCATTTGGAAATGGGAAAAAGAGCCAGATAACAGGTATTGGTAAGATTGGTAAGTCATTCTCTCATGCTATAGAAGATGTGTATTATGTAGTAGGACTCAAACATAATCTCCTTAGTATTTCTCAAATGTGTGATAAAGGAAATGAGGTAAAATTCAATTCCAAAATCTGCACTGTCACTAAGCTTGATACTGATGAAATTGTATTAAAAGGTAAGAGACACAACAATGTCTACAAGATATCCATTATGTATCTTTTTCAGAATGAGCATACATGCTTAAGTTTAGTGGAAGATGACCCGTTGTTATGGCATAGAAGACTAGGAGATGCCAGTCTATCTCAACTCAGCAAGTTGGCAACAAAAGACCTGTCCTTGGACTACCAAAAGTTGAGTTCACCTCATACAAGCTATGTGATGCTTGTGTCAGAGGAAAAAATTTAAGTTCATTTTTTAAATCTAAAAATGTTGTCAGTACCTCCAAACCATTGGAACTCCTTCATATGGACCTATGTGGACCAATGAGAGTGAGGAGTAGAGGAGGTAAGAGGCATGTTTTTGTCATTGTAGATAAATTCTATAGGTATACATGGACTCTGTTTTTGGGATCTAAAGTTGAAACATTTGATGTCTTCTGTGTGTTTGTCAGAATGATCCAACAGAAACGGGGCTTTGATGTTTTAGGTATACGAACAGACAATGGAACTGAGTTTGAAAACTCTAAATTCCTTGAGTTCTGTAGTACACATGTCATTGATCATAACTTCTCTGCACCTAAAACTCCACAACAAAATGGAGTTGTGGAAAGAAAGAATAGATCTCTAGAAGACATGGGGAGGACCATGTTGATTGCCAATGGACTGCCTAAGAGCTTCTGGGCTGAGGCAGTCAATACTGCTTGTAACTTGCTAAACAGATGCATGGTCAGACCCATTCTTGAGAAAACTCCCTATGAGTTACTCCGAGGGAGAAAGCCCAACATCACTCACCTAAGAGCTTTTTGGTGCAAATATTTTGTGCATAATAATGGAAAAGAAGCTCTAGGCAAGTTTGATGACATAAGTGATGAGGAAATTTTCTTGGTCTACTCACCGCATAGTAAAGCTTACAAAGTATTTAATAAAAGAGCTATATGTTATTTTTGATGAATGTAACAACATGGTTGCGAAACGTCTGCAGTATGAAGACTATGAGATAGGACTCACTGATATAGGAGCTTCTAAAGAACCTGAACATCAATCTGAAGATGGATCAGAAGATCCTAAGGAAGTTGAAAGTGACCATGAGGAGCAAGAAGACAGAGAGAAATACTCTGACCGTTAACTAGACTGATAAAGTGTACCCACTAACACTGTTCCTTTGGGTCACTCCTTGGGTGAACCATCTCTGGTGATGCAGATTAGACCATGGAAGCATTAAAGCTCACACCCCCTTGAGAACATTATCTCTGATCTTAATACTGGAGTGCAAACCAGGTCATCTCTCAGAAATCTATGTGCACTTACATCATTTCTCTCATAGGTTGAACCTAAGAATATAAAGGAAGCTCTAAAGGATCTATATTGGATTATAAACTTGCAAGAAGAGCTAAATCAGTTTGAAAAAAGCAAGGTCGGGCACTTGGCGCAAAGACCCAAGAATAGAACTGTCACAGGTACCAGATGGGTGTTCAGAAACAAGTTGGATAAGCTAGGAAATATCACAAGGAACGAGGCCAAACTTGTGGTTCAGGGATACAATCAAGAATAAGGCATTGACTATGATGAGACATTTGCACCTATAGCTAGAGTGGAAGCTATATAAGAATGCTAATAGCGTTTGCTGCACACATGGAGTTTACCCTGTATCAAATTGATGTAAAGAGTGCATTTTTGAATGGTTACCTGAAGGAGGAAGTGTTTGTTAAACAACCTCCTGGGTTTGAGAGTGAAGAATTCCCTGACTATGTGTTCAAGTTAGACAAAGCCCTGTATGGACTGAAACAAGATCCAAGAGCTTGGTATGAGAGGCTCTCAAAATTCCTCTTAATCAATAACTTTGTAAGAGGAAAGGTGGACAACACATTGTTTCTAAAACTTAAAGGGAAATTGTTTTTGATTGTACAAGTATATATGGATGATATTATCTTTGGGGCTACTAATGAAGCAATGTGCAAGGAAATTTGCTGAGATAATTGGGAATGAATTTGAAATGAGCATCACGGGTAAATTGAACTTCTTCTTGGGGTTGCAAATCAAGATAACACCTACTGGACCATGATACATCAACAAAATTACATCAAGTAACTCCTAAAGAAATTCAACATGGATTCCTCTAAGTCCATAGACACTCCTATTGACATTGCAGCAAAGTTGGACCTTGATGAATGAAGGGAAAAGTGTGGAACAGAAGCTATATAGAGGAATGATTGGGTCACTGTTGTATCTCGCAACAAGCAGGCCTGATTTTGTATTCAGTATGGGATTGTGTGCAAGATTTCGAGCAAATCCCAAAGAGTCTCATATAAAGGCTATCAAAAGGATACTCAGATATCTTAAAAGGACTCCTGATCTGTGTTTGTGGTATCCTAGAGGGTATAGTTTTGATCAAGTTGGTTATGCTGACTATGTAGGTTTTCATGTTGATAGGAAAAAACATCAAGAATAGCACACTTTCTTGGTTCCTGCCTGGTGTCCTGGGGAACAAAGAAGCAGAACTCAGTGCCCTTGTCTACAGCTGAACCAGAGTATGTGGCAGCAGCATCTTGCTGTGCTCAGTTGCTGTGGATACGAAAATAGCTAAGGGACTATGGTATTTTTGTTGATTGTGTTCCTATTTTCTGTGATAACACTAGTGCCACAAACATTGCTAAAAACCCCTACCAACACAAGAGAACCAAGCACATTGACATTAGACATCACTTTGTCAGAGACAATGTTCAAAAGGGAAATATCTCTATTAACTTCTGTAACTGAAGACCAAGTTGCTGATATTTTCACTAAAGCTTTGAGTAGGGATCACTTTGAAAGGAACATATTGGAACCAGGTCTAATAAATACTTCCAACTAGGTTGAACCCCAATGATTGACTCGAAAATTTTATGACTAGATGTGGATAGTTGAGTATAATATGTTTGATTCAGTCTCGTGCTTGTCTCGAGCACACACACTCGCCCAGAAAAGTCTAGCTAATAACTATGTCTCATGATATTAATCTATTGTGCTGAAGCTTTATTGCAGAAATAAGTAAGAAGTTGCTAAGGAGTTGGTTCTTTCACTTAGGTACGCGCCATCTTTTCTTAATTCATTGGGGCTTAATATCTGAAATTACTGCTATACTCAGACTATCTAATCCTGTTAGAATCACTTATATTTGTTATCCAGTCAAAGATTAAGGGGGAACCTAGAGCAATTAGTGTTTAATTACTCCTAAAAACCAAATAGCCAAAATTAACCGTTATTAGAGTCCTGTTAGAACTCAAATTCAGTTTCTCTCCCAATCAAATCGAGAGTATCCTCTTTAAAAGCCCCCTTGTGATCCATTTCTCAGACCTCACTATTCCTCCAAAACCCTAGGCAAGAATCAAGAAGAATTTCTCTCTTTCCTTCATCAATTTCATTCTCTCATCACCATGCCTAAATCAAGCTAAACTCCCTCTAAAGCAAAATCATCATCCAGATTGAAGCCAAACCCAAGAAAATGAAGTCCGAATCAAAGAAAAGTGCAAAACTAACAAGTGAACCTGCACCTACACCTGTTCCTTCTCCAGATACCCTCTATTGTACCTGCACCATCATCCCCTATTCTTGTTGCACCCACTATTATCACCTCTACTGGACCTTCACTCCCAAAACCACCTTCCCATGCACCTATGTCTGATTCGAAAAACACCTCTAAGCCCACTAAGATCAAGGCTACATCAAGAAAATCTGTTAAGAGTGACAAGGTGGTGATTGGTGCTACTACTAAGGAGGACACATTGGTTAAGGAAGTTGTGGCTCTAGGGGAATTTGTGTCAACTACAACAGATCAGGTAAAATTACCTCCATCAAAGTTAGATGTTTTGGTTTCTACTATTAAAATTGCACCCTTAGATATTGCTTCACTCATAAGCGACAAACCATGAGTGGAGGAACCTACTGTAGAAACAGGAACTGCAACTCAGGAGAAAAGGATAGATACAACAAATGTTATACCTATGGTTAAGAGGGAAGGTGAGAAAGAACCAATTAATAAAGAGGCTTCTCATGGTCTCTCTTTCAGCTGAACTGAGGATGAGGGTGATAATAGAGGTGAGGAAGTAGGAGCAGAGGTGGCTAGTCATGAGGAGCATCAGACTCATGGTGATAATAGAGGTGAGGAAGAAGTTCGTGGTGAGAAAAGGGCTGAAAAAGCTGAGCCTTTGTTAACTCTTTTTACTGGAGATGAGGAGGTCAGCAGTGATGAGGATGATTTACCCCTATTTGCAGTAGGGAAGAAGAGAAAGAAGGCCCCCGTGAAAGCAACAAAATCAGTTGTCACTGCAAGACAAAAAGTGCTAGGACTTCTCTCACAAGGAGTAAAAGGAAGGTTGTTGATGAACAGATCACTAAGGAGTCTAGAGGTGTCAAGAAGCCAAGAAAGCAAGTTTCAGTTACTGAACCTGTTGTTGAGTTGGATGAAGAGGATGAGTCTATCTCTACTTTACAAGAAAAGATATCAGCACAAAAGAGAAAGGCTGTTAAACCCACCAGGGCAGCTACCACATCTAAGAAGGCCAGTAAAGGAAAGAAAAAGAATGTATGCCTGATGTGGATGATAGGCTTACTAAATTCAAGAACAGAAAAATGCTGAATGGGAAGATTCTTGCAAGCACTACTTAAAAAGCTTGAGCTACAAGGTTGGAGGCACATATTTGTTAACGCATTCCCTCCTATGTGTGTGCCTGCTGTGGTAGAATTCCATGCAAACTTCCAATTTGATGGCAAAGTGGTCAAGAGTTCTGTAAGGGGGTTTGAGATGGAGTTTGATGCTGACGAGCTTGGGATGGTGTTGAATATACCCCCCCCCGCCCCTTAGGTTTTGACATTTACTTAAAGAAAAATGGCCATCCATAGAAAATTATGTGGACACAGGAATTGTGGTCACAAGGAAGTTCTCTCAGAAGTTTGAGTTAGATGCTCAAGGTGTACAAGACTGATATGACCCCTTTTCACAAGCTGCTCTTTCACTTTGTGAACTCCAGCATATTGCATAGATCTGAGAGGAGGCACGAGGCTACCCTGCTGGACATGTGTCACGACCCGAAATCAAACTAGTCACGATGGCACCTGACCCAACCCATCAGGCAAGCCAATTAACAACTATCCAATTTAATGAAATTTATTAAGAAAGAAATGATAATACAACTACTCTTAGACAAGGATTTTCCAAGGTCTAGTAGTACATATCATGAGCTTCTAAGATTTAGAATTTATAAATCTGGTATGAAATAAAGTACATCATCTGTCTAAAATATACATGAACAGATTAAATTCTAAAGCTACTAAGATCGAGAGGCAGTTATGACTAGAACGCAGGTACATCTTCAGATCCAGCTCCTGCCTTGCACAGCAACATCAGCATCCAACATCTACATGCAAGTTGTAGAAGTGTAGTATGATTACAATGACCCCATGTACTCAAAAACTAACAAACCTAAACTTAGGTTGAAAGTATTAACGAGCTAGGACAAGGATCAGAATCCAACTCCAATAACCAATAATATCTCATAACAACACAATTTAAAGAAGCATAAGTAATAACTCAATAAATAAATGCTCAGCTCGTATACAATTCCGAAAAATAAAATTTTCTTTTCAAGTATAACAGTAAAACTCAAATCTTTTGCCAAAATCACCGAAAATATGAGTAAGTCTGAAATCTGTGATTTTTCTCAAAAACCTTAACGACAGATAAGAAATTCCATTATCAGATGACATGAGGAAAAATACTTCTCTATGCCTACATATCAAGTATGCATATCTAATGCAATGCAGCATAGTGATGAACTCATATACTCACACTCTCAGAGTACTCAATCTCACTGTCTCACATTATCACTCATCACGCTCAATATTCAGCACGCTCAGCCACTCGGCACTGTATAGGGCAGATCCAGCCCAAATATAAATGACAACTCGCACACAGTCACTCAGTACTGTATAGGGCCAATCCAGCCCAGGGAAGATCCCTCAATATAAATATTTAGGAAAGATCCATGCCCAGGGAAGATCCATCCCTCAATATAATATCAACTGCGCTCACTGTGGGTGTACAGACTCCGGAGGGGCTCCTTCAGCCCAAGCGCTATAATAAGCCAAATCCAAGCATTAATCAATAAAACATGCTGCGGCGTGCAGCCCGATCCCATAAATATCACTCACAATCAGGCCCTCGGCCTCACTCAGTCATCAATCTCTCTAGTCTCTCGGGCTTACAATGTCATGAAACTAGCCCAAAATGATGATATGATGCATCAATAAATAGCAACAGAGACTGAGATATGATATGCAATGAATGAACATGACTGAGTACGAAATTACAATTTAAACATATAATTCGATAGCAGGAATGACCTCATTGGGTCCCAATAATACCAGCATTTGCCTAAGCATGATTTCTAACATGAGTCACAGCTCAGTTTCTCTAACATGTGAAAAATACATGGAAAATACAAGTCAATTGGCTACACAGCTCTACGAAATCGACCGAGTCTCAATTTCTATGGTGAACACCCACGTGCCTGTCACCTAGCATGTGGGGTCACCTCCAAACAAATCACATAACACGTATAATGGGTTCATACCCTCAGCTCCCGGTTTAGAAGTGTTACTTACCTCGAACAAGCCAAATCCAATACCGAGCAGGCCAAGCGATGCTCTAAAATTTCCATCACGCGTGTACCGACCTATGAATGGCTCGAAACTAGCCTAAAGCAACTCAAATACATCAAATAAAGTCTAAGGAAACAATTCAAGGTTGAATCTTTACTCAAAAGCCCAAATCAACCAAAAATCAAACCGGGGCCCGCACCTCGAAACCCGATAAAACTCACAAAATCCGACAATTCGACATTCAAAACTCAAAAACTCACTCTATAAAACTTTAGGCTAAAATCCACAATTTTTCTTTAAAATTCATAATCCAATTACAAAAACGAAGATAGAAACACGAAATATAATCAAAACCAAGTAGAGAAGACTTTCCCCGATCCCACATGGTGAAATTCCTCTCCAAGATAACCCAAACCGAGCTCCAAATCACAAAAATGTGAAAGGAAGATGACCAAGTCTCGAAATATAGGTTCTGCCCAGCAGTGTTCGCACATACGAAGAAAATAGCCGCTTCTGCGCTATCGCTTTTGCGACCACAAATGCGCTTCTACGGACAACAACTGGAATTCGCCTATCGCACCTGCAGAACAAATTCCGCTTCTGCACACATGCAGGCGCGACCACTACTTCTGCTGCTGTGACGAATCATGCTTCTACGACCTAATTCTCCGCTTCTACGATGTCGCGGGTGCGGAACAAATCCCGCTTCTATGGCCTTCACGTCCAGCTGTCCATTTCGCTTCTGCGAAGGAAAACCCCGCATCTGCGAAGTCGCTTCTATGACAAATTGACCGAAGATGCGGCCACACCAGAACCAGCAGCCTTAGCCAAATTGTAACATGCGACGAAATGGTCTGAACCTCGTCCAGAACTAAACCGGGCCTCTCGGGACCCCGTACGAATATACTAACAAGTTCCATAACATGATATGAACCTACTTGAGGCCTCAAATCAGGCACAACATCGAAACGATGAATCGCACCTCAATTCAAACTTGAACGAACTTTCAACTTTCAACTTCCAAAACTCGTGTCGAAACTTATCAAATCAACTCGGAATGGATTCAAATTTTTGCACACAAGTTCTAAATGACATAACAAAGCTATTCCAATTCCTGGAACCAAAATCCGAATCCGATATCATCAAGGTCAACTCCCGGTCAAACTTATGGACTTTTCCAAACCTTCGAATTTCCAACTTTCGCCAATTAGCGCCAAATCCTTCTAGAATTATCCAAATTCAAATCCGAACATACTCCCAAGTCCAAAATCACCATTCGAACCTAGCAGAACCATCAAACTTCGTTACAGGGTCAAATTCACAAAAAGTCAAACTTGGTCAACTCTTCCAACTTAAAGCTTAAATAACGAAATTCATTTTTCCAAATCGATTCCAATTAACCTGAAAACCAAAACCGACGATTCACACAAGTCATAATACATCATACGGAGCTACTCATGCCCTCAAATTACCGAGCGAAGTGCAAATGCTCAAAATGACCGATCGGGTCGTTACATCCTCCCCCACATAAATATATGTTCGTCCTTGAACATGCCAAGAGTCGTTCCAAAGCCATCAAACCGCCGTGTAACCTAACCATGCACATAACTGGGGGTGATCCCACGTAACTCTATTCCATATAGGCCCGACAACACAACATAATTAAAGATCATTACTTCAACCTTAGCCCGTAAATCATAGAATCCAATTTTCCAACATTTGGAATTTCCTATAAGACCCAAATCTCGCATCTACATACTGTATAAGTCTGAACCAGCTACGTCAAGTCATAACCATAACCCAAGACAAAATCACATGATATACCACATAACTCAAATACTCATAGTAATAACTTCCAATCACAGTAGCTGCTCAAAAAAACCCATTACCTGTAATAACCTCATCTCAAACAAAACCTCATTCTAAAACCTTCGTACACCGCCAATGATGAAAGAAGCACGCAGAAACTCATAACCACTTATCAGATCAACAAGTCATGGAGCTCCCTCTCCTTCGACAAGAACTATAGCCAATTTCTAAGCCGATCAATAACATTATCCTTCCGATTTCTAGGTCCGATGACCTCATCTCATCACACAACCACTTTAGTGACATGCCACATCAATACAACCTAAATGTACTCAATCATGGAAAATAACGAGAGAACCATCCCGCAAGTTCCACAAGTACCACCACACCCGCAATGCTACAAAGCCATCTTACATAGTAGAACCAAGACACACGAATCTAACACAAAGGATCATAGCCCGACACAACCCACCCGCAATGCGTGGCCCCATCCAAACACCGGTTCACATGAAATACCTCAAGCCACAATGCTCAAAATCAACAACCATGCGCAACTTGACGCCTAGCACCAAAGTGCATGACCATAACCACTAAGAAGCAAACAACACCATACATCATAACCGGACAAATTCTATAACTAAGGCCAATTAACCATTCCGCACCCTAATAACCATTCCGCTCGAATTCCTCTATAAGGCTCAAACAAAACCGCACCATATGTGCATATAACCAACAAATGACAACCCCTTGTAGCATAGAGGAGCAACACATAGATCAAATTAGAAAATGAATAAGCTCAACTCTAACTGAATGGATCATCCCTTAACAATAGCAGTACGAAGTCAAGCAATCCGACCCGGTGTAGAATATACATCCTCATTGGGCCTACCAATGGACCCCAAATCAACTCTAGTCACCCACAAATAGATAAATAACCCTCCGAAAGTCCACAATGACTGAATCATAACACATACTATTCTATGGCTAGCCTTGGACACATTTTTCACAATCCACAATCACGAAACAGTCTGCTCCTAAGAACTCCCAGTCTCCAAATCCATAGAGCACACAAATTACCCTGTCGGATCCCAACTCCATCGCCCGAATGTCTAACACATCTCTCATACATGATCATCCTACGAGGAATACTTTGATAATTCTTCCGTGCCACATAGCAAAATCTAAATATTAGCAGTAGATCAACCAAGGGAGTACCTCAATACCAATGAAGCATCCGTAAGTCAAAACACAATGGGCCTTCTGAAATGTGCACCCATATCAGGAAATACCAAGTAGTAATAGCATTCGTCTATACATCTGAAATCGTCCATGTTTTCTAAGAATTCATGAACTTCCCTTCAAAATTGAATCGTGACCAGATCTCAATCCTACACAACACACCGCATCTATCATGCCATCATATGAAAATTACGACAATCTCATAATCAACTCTGAGTCACCAGTAGAATACATTGTCAACAGAACCTTCCATTGATCTCATCCAAGAGAAAATCACAACACGCAACATGCTCCCCACGCTAGCAGGAAATATACACCTAACCATGATAGAAACCATTGAGAATACTTCGAAATCCATTTGCACATAACCAAGCCATCAAAATTGAATATCTCACTCAACGAAGCTGTGCAGGTCACCAAACCTAAGAGTACTGGCACCAAAACATCTGTAGAGCCTCACAACATAATAAGTACCCAAAGAACCGATCATATCCATTATCGTACTGATCTAACCTACTGCCAAGTTGTCCTATTTTCTCCGAGTTCCTTTCGAATTACCTTCAAGTTGACACTCCTCTTCACCATAGTACCATGATCCTCAACCAAAACTCACCGTGCAAAATCCAAGAATAACACCACACCGCCCTAAAGCCCATAAGTCGTTGTATTCCCTCTTAAGCACCCAAAAAAGTACCACAACCGAGACACCCACTCTAAAGAGACCTTCTGTGAATCCAAAACCATTTCCTTCACCCTCCTGACGCTGAAATATAAAATCCATAATGATGTAGGAATTCCACAAGTGGCGATACCATTCAACTTAAATCTCAATTTCTAGCCATATACAAATCCGCAAAATCTCAACTGCTACATCTAAATCTTGAATCCATTAGAATCTTCTCGAGAGTCATCCACTCTGCTCAAATCTCAATTGCACCGACCAAACGGGTCGAATGACCAGTACCCCATTAGCACAACAACACCCAAAGAAGCAACCTACACCTCTAAACAACCAAGTGAACCCCTACTCCATGCACACTACATCCGTCACGAATAGCAAACTCAAATTATTCCACAATTACCATATACCCATAAAGTGTAATATAACACGTATCCAGAAATTTTCTTGCGAAAGTCATCCTCAAAACCAGCCTTGACAAGTCATAACCAATTCACCGTATACCTCAAATTGAAACTGATACAACACATAACCATGCAATCAAAGCGTCGATAGTAGATTCCCCCACTTAGCTCAATGCCATAGAATAGAACATCTGATAACTCACTATACCCGTACTCTATTATTGCCATAACACTGCAGTGAGATTCAGCCAAATTCTTCACAAACCATATAGTACCTCAAATCATCTGCTAAGCTCGCCTTCATTCTCGTAATGATCAGTTCAACTTTCACAACCAATTCAAATTCAAATCTCAACACATATAACTCACTGGTAGAAAAGAAACCCTTTACACAACATTATAGGGATCACAAATCCGTAAATTACCCTGCAGGTGATAACCCGCCTGCTTAGCCCCAAGCTGGCATCTTTCTATACCCTTTTACAGCCATAACTACTACGTAATCACTTAACCCTCCTGAGTTTGAACTCATCAACAAGACATGAAAAAGATCTACTTCGCTCCACAATTAAAAAACATGAAAGATACTTAAATACACTCATAACTCGAGACTATACGTCAAATCAAAATAGAAATCATGCACCCAATAGCCCTTTTTACATCTTAAGCAAACTCTTTTCATCACATTCAAACCGTATAAGCACGTCCCCCAGTCACATCATACTCATCATATAGCCATTTCACTGCTCGTCGAGCCACAAATTTCACTCATAGGGACACTACTGACCATATGAGTCCAAATGTACAATCACACAATTGAAGCTACCGAGCCTAAGTTGCGGTCTAAACCTGGCCTCAAGTCCTCCAGACTGGCCCATTACCAAAACATAGAATACACATCTCGTACCTCGTTCATAGAATCATAAGCCGTCGAAGCATAGCTAATACCAAGCATTCAAGCACGCATACGAATGAGTGGAAGGAATTCAAAGAGATACGCTTCAAGCTGAATCAATGTTGCACGATAAGGAAAGAAAGATGGGAAGTTTATCCTAAACGTCCTGTAGCCTCTCAAAGATAAGTAAGGACATCATCATACCGATCCGCAAGACTCTACTAGACACTTGCTCATGACTTGTAGAACCTATGAATCATTAGCTTCTAATATTCAGAATTTACAAAGCTAGTTTGAAATAAAGTACATCATCTGTCTAAAATATACATGAACAGATTAAAATTCTAAAGCTACCAAGATCGAGAGGCAGCTATGACCGGAATGCAAGTATATCTACATATCCAACTCCTGCCGTGCACAGCAACATCAGCATCCAACATCTGCACACAAGGCGCAGAAGTGTAGTATGAGCACAACCGACCCCATGTACTCAATAAGTAACAAACCTAACCTTAGGTTGAAAGTAGTGACGAGGTGGGACAAGGGTCAGAGTCCAACTCCAAACCAATAACATGTCATAACAAAACAATTTAAAGCAGCACAAGTAATAACTCAATAAATAAATGTTCAGCTCATATAAAATTTCGAAAAATAAATATTTTCTTTTCAAGTGTAACAGTAAAACTCAAATCTTTTGCCAAAATCACCGAAAATATGAGTAAGTCTGAAATCTGTGATTATTCCCCAAAATTTTAACGACAGATAAGAAATTCCATTATCAGATGGCATGAGGAAAAAACTTCTCCATGCCTACATATCAAGTATGCATGTCTAATACAATGCAGCACAGTGATGAACTCATATACTCGCATTTCCACTCATCACGCTCAATGTTCAGCATGCTCAGTCACTCGGCACTGTACAGGGCAGATTCATCCCAAATATAAATGACAACTTGCGCACAGTCACTCAGTACTGTATATGGCCAATCCAGCCCAGGGAAGATCCATCCCATATATATATATACATATATATATATATATATATATATATATATGAATGATAACTGACATGTAGTCACTTAGTACTGTATAGGGCGAATCCACCCCATGGAAGATCCATCCCTCAATATAATATCAATTGTGCTCACTGTGGGTGTGCAGACTCCGTAGGGTCTCCTTTATCCCAAGCGCTATAATAAGCCAAATCCAAGCATTAATCAATAAAACATGCTGCGGCGTGCAGCCCGATCCCATAAATATCACTCACAATCAGGCCCTCGGCCTCACTCAGTCAACAATCTCTCCAATCTCTCGGGCTCACAATGTCATGAAACTAGCCCAAAATGATGATATGATGTATCAATAAATAGCAACAGATACTGAGATATGATATGCAATGAATGAACATGACTGAGTACGAAATTACAATTTAAACATATAATTCGACAGCAGGAATGACCTTAGTGGGTCCTAATAATACCATCATTTGCCTAAGCATGATTTCTAACATGAGTCACAGCTCAGTTTCTCTAACATATGAAAAATACATGGAAAATACAAGTCAATCGGCTACACAGCTCTAGGGAATCGACTGAGTCTCATTTTCTATGGTGCATGCCCACGCGCCCGTAACCTAGCATGTGTGTCACCTCTTAACAAATCACATAACACGTATAATCAGAGTTCATACCCTCAGCTCCAAATTTAGAACTGTTACTTACCTCGAACAAGCCAAATCCAATACCGAGCAGGCCAAGCGATGCTCCAAAACTGCCATCTCGCGCGTACCGACCTCTGAACAGCTCGAAACTAGCCAAAAGCAACTCAAATACATCAAATTCCAATTGATAGAGGTCGAATCTTTACTCAAAAGCCCAAAATCCAAAAATCAAGCCCGGGCCCGCACCTCGAAATCCGACAACCCATTCAATTTCGAGTCCAAACATACTAGTTTCACTCAAATTTGACTCCGAATCGACATTCAAAACTCAAAAACTCACTCTATGAAACTTTAGGCTAAAACCCCCAATTTCTCTTTAAAATTCATAATCCAATTACCAAAAACGAAGATAGAATTATGAAATATAATCAAAACCGAGTAGAGAAAACTTATCCCAATCCACACGGTAAAATTCCTCTCCAAGATTGCCCAAACAGAGCTCCAAAATCTCAAAAATGTGAAAAGACAACGACCAAGTCTCGAAAATATAGGTTCTGCCCAGCACTGTTCGCATATGCGAAGAAAATAGTTGTTTCTGCAGCGTTGCTTTTGCGACATCAAACGCGCTTCTATGGACAAAAACTTGAATTCACCTATTGCACCTGCGGAACAAATTCCGCTTCTACACACACGCAGGTGCGACCACTGCTCCGCTGCTGCAATGAATCACGCTTCTATGACCTAACACTCGGCTTCTGTTATGTCGCGAGTGCGGAACAAATCCCGCTTCTGCGGCCTTCACGCCCAGCTGCCCATTTCGCTTCTGTGAAGGAAAACCCCACATCTGCGAAGTCGCTTCTGCAACCAATAGACCGCAGATGCGGCCACACCAGAACCAGCAGCCTTAGCCAAATTACAACATGCGACAAAATGGTCCGAACCTCGTCCGAAACTCACCAGGGCCTCTCGGGACACCATCTGAATATAACTAACAAGTCTCATAACATGATATGGACCTACTCGAGGCCTCAAATCACACATAACAGCATTGAAATGATGAATCGCACCTCAATTCAAACTTGAACAAACTTTGAACTTTTAACTTTTAAAACTTGCACCAAAACATATCAAATCAACCCGGAATGAATCAAATTTTTGCATACAAGTCCAAAATGACATAACGAAGCTATTTCAATTCTCGGAACCAAAATCTAAATCTGATATCATCAAAGTCAACTCCCATTCAAACTTATGAACTTTTCCAAACCTTCGAAATTTCAACTTTCTCCAATTAGTGTCGAATCCTTCTAGAAATATCCAAATGCAAATCTGGGCATATGCCCAAGTCTAAAATCACCATCCGGACCTAATGGAACCATTCAAACTTCGTTCCGTGGTCAAATTCACAAAAAGTCAAACTTGGTCAATTCTTCCAACTTAAAGCTTAAATCACGAAATTCATTCTTCCAAATCGATTCTTATTAACCTGAAACCAAAACCGACGATTCAGACAAGTCATAATATATCATACGGAGCTACTAATACCCTCAAGTTACCGAGTAAAGTACAAATGCTCAAAACAACCGGTCGGGTCGTTATAACATGGCCTGTGATGGAAACTTGATACTGGTAGAGCTATTATTCTCCCTAGCTTGATGATTCAGTGGCAAGGGCTGTAGACACTTCCAAGCCTAATCATGCTATGACTTATGGATTCATGTTAACTAAGCTGTTTGACAATCTCAATATTGCCTTGACATGCCCATCTAGTGCAGTGGCTTGGAAGCAAGCTACCTTGACCATCTTCCGAAGTTATAAATAATTTACTGATCAAAGGCTGTAAACCGTTTCTCGTACCTTTATTGAAACAGAATGGTTTGACGTCATCCCCACCTTCCTCCAGTATATCACTGGCAGCCCTTCAAGTTGAAAGTAGGAACTCAGACTGTGACGAATCGCCCTACTACAAAATAAGGCGAGGGATCGATGCCCCACGGTGAACCCAACCTTTTCAGGTAGGGCCTGAAAAAAATCAAACATGGTAAAAAAGATATGATGATTAGTGTGTTTAATTACGAGTAAGGAGTATTTTACCTTTTATTTCGATCCCTAGAGTAAGATTCGTGTCATGGAAATTATGAGAGGAATGAGTTTTCTGGGATGCGCTTTGGGCGAAGACATCAAGGTCTCTTTTAATTTCCCCATACTTTTTTCCCATGAGCATGGTTTTGGGCTAGGTTACCAACCTCAAGAGGAGGATTCGTGGAAGCAGACCTTTGATTTCCTTGGACCACGTAATAATTCGTCGTCCGTTTGAATCTGCTTTTTCCTGGATGCTCTATAGGAATCCATCGCTATTCCTTTCCTCTGAGCTTAAGTTTGGAAACCATAATGATGTTTTGGATGTTGTTACCCTCAAACAGTGTGGCTATGAGGAGATCAAGGCTAGGGGACCAATAGGTTCTGCTATTCTACCTTGTAGCAGCAAGGCAGAAGAGCTCACTAAAAGGCCGAAGTTAGCTCTTGAGGAGAAAGCCAAGCTTAGAGAAAACAATAATGAGTTTGAGAAAAGAAACCAGGCAGCTTAGGAAGGAGCTCAGAAAGGACAGAGAAGCTCATGCCCAACAGATTGCCACCCTTGTGAATGCCTTGACCCCCTCTTCCTCTCACCCTTGGCCGTGGTCCTTCACCCCATGGCTTTAGATAATTTTGTTAACCCAATAGTGCTTTAGTTCTTGTTATTTTGTTCTGGTTCTGAGTAGGTTGCAGGATATTTAGTTTATTTTGCTCTAATGTTTTTGAGTCAAAGCCCTGGGCTCAATTTGGTACCGCTAAATTAATTCTCTTATGATGTTTTAATGGTTCGCACATGGTTATATCATCAGCTTAATTTTTTTGCTTTGATAATTCTTAAGCTTGTGTTGTAGCCTAAATGGCCTTGAATCTTTCATTAACTGTGCTTAATCTGTCTAACATCCTTTTGTTTTTTTCGATGATGCCAAAAGGGGGAAGATAGAGTTGTGGGTTGGTGTTGATGTGCCCGTTTGTGTACTTATTGTACATATATTGTACTTGCTGGTCAAAGTGTGGTGATATGAGGTGATTACCTGGTTTTAATGTACACAAAATTTGCCATCATCAAAAATGGAGAATTAGTTGAGTATTTAGGTTTTGATGATTAACAAAGTTTGTTCAAAGGAAATGTTCTAAGAACCAGGTCTTCAACATAGCTGCTTAACTTCTCTAAGAACCAGCTCCTCAATGTTGATGATTGCACATTCTTGCAAGACATAAACTTTATCTCAAAGTTATCCAAGTCCGAGTTTGTTGGAAGAGGACTATTAAATATGATAAGGGTTATTTCCCAAGAAGATATGTTTGCATAAGCGAGAGACAAGAGTCCCAAGAATTGTGGAATCCTTGGAGCAGTAGGAGTCCTATCAAACGAGAAGCTGAATACGCATAGGACTCCTAAAATATCTGGGAATCCAGGGAATTTAAATACTATCTGTTTGAACTACTAAGATCATCCTTTGACACATCAACTAAAGAACTGCATTTTTCCATACTCAAGTCGAGTACCAATTGTGTGTTCTTCTTGAGTCAGTCTAAAAAATATATTTTAGGAAATCGAGTTGTAATCAAAGTGTTTTATACAATTAGTGAATTGGAGTGAATGTTTGATTTTGCGAGTTAAGTAACTTGTAAGTCAAATAGTTGAAGAAGGAGAACTGGAGAGTATTCAGTTACAGATTTGTAATCGATAATTTGGCTCATTGTTCTAGTGAAGTTGAAGTTAAAATCCTACGTGGTAGGTTGTGGTTTTTGCACCTTTTGAGGCGGTGATTTTTCACGTAAAAATTTTTATGTTTACTTTACTGTTTATGTTTGCTTATGCTTAGGAGTAAAGTAACGAACTAAGTTCGTTAGTAATCCATAAAGACACTCAATCTAACATATTCCAATAATTCTTGTTCTTCTTTGACCTTGATAGGAAATACCAATGCCTCATTCTTCACAAAATACACATGATTGATATATATATATATATATATATATATATATAAAGTACGCGCGTTATGCGTGTACTTTTATTTAATGTATATAAACTTTTTTAAAATCACATAATGATTATTAAAGAATGTTTTGAGTTATAAAAGAAATTAATAAAAAATATTAAGTCCATGAACATGATAATCTTATTTAACTAACTCAACAAAGAAAAAATTTACCTCAAAAATTTCCCAAATTCTTTACTATATTATTCACATATTACTGACTTTCACTAAAATGGCATGAATGCCACCTTTCTGATTAATTTTATTTAAAATTGTCAATGAACTTTTTGAAATATTACTTCACCAGTTTATAGCAAAATGAGAAAATCACCAAATCTTTTAGAGTTCCTCTCCAGTGTATTGTAATACATTTAGACTCTAATCATGATCAAATTTATCTAAAGCTATTACAAATTTTTTAATTAAAAATATGATACCATCGAATGTTATAAATCTGAAACAATACTATGCACACACATATCTATATATTAAATTTAAATTCTTTATATTAATTATATTTTTAAATTATTACAATATAATCTTATACATAGTTCTTTTTTGTGTAACGTACTTATAATGTCAACCTCTGTTTACTTTATATCTATTACCTAATTAAGAATCCAATAATCACGTGAAATTCGTCTTTCGAATTTGATAGGAAGAAATATCACAATTGTAATTTGGAATTGAATTCAATTGGGATTTAATTATCTTATTCTTCTTCTAGTTGACGTCAAATAAATTTCTAAATATATTTAATTAATTTTAGTCCTAAATATTAGGATTTCCTTGGATGTTCAAATAGGAAAATGTTTAATAACCAAAATCTTAGTTAATTTTAAAGTCTTGTATATTAGGAAAGTAATTAAATGACTATTGCAAAATAGTAGGAAAATAAACATTATAAGAATAATTGAATGACTATTATATCCGATGTACACTCTATTTTTAAAGGGTAAAAAAAGACGAACGATATTTTGCTAAAGACCTTCGTATTTTTAATATATATATACGTTCATGCAATGCACGAATATATTCAATGAGGAAGAGTTTTGATATTGACTTTTCTTTGGCTATAATTAGACGTGATTTATTGCTCCTTTTTTAAGAGTTATTTTAGCTCTGAACAATCGAAGAAGCTCTTCAAGTCTATCTAAAGATATGTATTAATAAATATCACTTCAAAAAGAAATAAAAAAGAAATTAAAGTGACAAGGGACTCCATTGTTGTCTCATTATAATGGAATTGTATGAACAAATCTTAGATATACGCTATTACACCTAAATCATACTATTCTCCTACTATAAAATTATACATATCTGCTAATATTATCCAACTAAGATTAGAAAATAATTCAATAACTTTGACAAAGTAATTAATAAAAATAAGACATTTTCCCGTACAAGTCAAGGATGTTTATGACCTTTTCCTATACAATACACACAAACATATACTTGTTGAGACATTACCATTCGAATAATATCCACTTACCTATGCAGACATAATTACATAAAGTCTACAACACACATACATAGCTATTGTTTATAATCTAGAGATAATAAGAAATCGAAAAGAATTATATGAATAATATGTTCTATATCATCTTTGCAACTATCCCAAAATTATTAAATCATTGAACGTATACTGTTTTGCTTCACATGAAGGTATAATTCTTAACCTAATATTAATGCAAGAAACATACGGTCTTGACGTCTTCTCGATGAGACATGTTGTTCATTCATCTTTTTTCTTGACCATAGGTATTCCTCTTCTACAAGGAAAAAAAAAAGGACAATCACCACTGAGTGTAAAATATTAAATATTTGTTTCCACAAAAATTAATAAATTCTATTGAAATTTACACCGTTAATGATGTTATTCTTGAAAATTTTTGGTTGATTATGTTGCTAATAGCCGCCTTAAGATTCGATCCCTTGTAAATATGCTCTACCACCCATAATTGATGCTACAACCCTAGCTTCAAGACCTTAGAAATCCAAACAAGGACAAAAGAAGGAAAAAACAGGGAAAATATTAAGGGAAAGACATTTATCTTGATAACACACAAAACAATCCATGTTAGGAAAAAAATCAGCAATCAAAATATAAAGAGATGGGACTTAAGCAAAACTAAAACCACACATGAGAAAAGAATTATGCTAGCAAATAGAAAGATGATTAGGAGCACCAAAAGAAATAAAGAAATTTAATTATAATACCACATAAACTACTCCTAGGTTTTGGTACAAATTTAGAGTGAATTATTGAAGCTGGTACCTTGTTGTAAAATACAAGATGAATGAAGATATTATCACTTTTGTATAGTGGTTTAATCACGTGGGTTGTGTCTTAGCTACTTCAACGATAGATATGACAATTGATTATATTAGTATTAGAATTTCATGTAAAATAAATTATACTTGACTTCAAAAACCTTAATTTTAGAAATTCGATTTGAGATTCTTACTAATTTATCCAAGATTCAATGAAGCTTCATTAAATTTATTATGGTTAAAAAAGTCAACTAATATTTTAGGAATATTTTGTCTGCAACATTTAGAGTGAAATATTCTTAGGCTAGAATTCTTATTTATCTTTTACCTCCAAATTTTTGGCTTTTACCCTCTTTATTTTTAATTTTAATGTAATATTCTAGAAGTCCAAAAGTCACCTCATTAATTCTCTATAAAACCCTAAAAGTCACTATTAAACAAAGAACGTTACTCTGTAACAATCAAAGTCTAATAATTATTGCATCAAACGTTTTAATGTAACGGAAGCACCTATTCATGAACTGATTATCTAAACCACCATTTCGTAAACTGAAGGCTCTATTCCTATCCCTCACGGATCTCTCATTTACGACGACAAAACAAAGGAGAATTTATGGCCTTGGGATTCTACCATGAATGAGAAAGCAAGAGTTTCAAATGCTAAATATATGAATGTATTTTCCTCAAGCTTTTTGTTCTTTTTTCTTTTTACCCATGTTCTGTAATTACATCGAAATTTTTCTTTAGAAACTCAAGTTTTATTTTGCGAAGTACACTCCAACTAATTCCTTACTTAATGCAGAAACCACCACAAATTGTGATGATTGTTTATCTGCATTCTTATCAAGTCAATAATATTAACCTCTTTTGTTGCTGCTGATTGCAAAATTAAGCCCAAAACCATGAGACAATGAAAGCCAGGATCCACACTCACAAGAGATGAAGGATTGGATGCAGAATTGCCATCAAATAGTGAGAATAAAGAGTTGATACCTCAAAATGGTAGGTTGAAAATTCATTATCAACACGATTTCGTCACATTACCTGAAAAACTAATTCGCAGATTCTTTCCGATTCAATTCGTCATACTAATATATCATCGGTTGGGCAGGAAAGTTTGAAACATTCAATTTACATTTGTTATATGCATTAATCATTGGTGACATCCTTGGCCTCATACAATGAGTCTTTCTAATTGCTGGAGCAAAGCTTTTATTATTAAACTTCATGATATCTGTAATTTCAGAATTATAGATAGAGAGTTTAAAGTTCTTTCCAGATGGAAAACGTATAGGAGTATTTTTATTATTTGTCCTCCTTGTGATTTTATGTGTAGTTTATGTTTTTCTTGGACTAGGGAGGAAAGGAGGAACACTGCAGCGTGTGGGTAACGGGTATCATATTCCTCTCATATCACAGAGATCACTATGTAACCTGTATATGAGTTGATAACTGATAGTATTAAGATCACTTGGTGCTGAGCAGCTCTTCACTTCTTGGATATGACAGCAAATGGTAAGATCTACAAGATTAACCCAAATAGCCGTCCACCCAATTGCTTAAACAAAAAATAGTAGGTAAAAGTATAATATATGCATAATTTATATATTATATATGTATAATTATGTATAATCAATATATAAATCATGTATATGGCTAGAAAAAGTAAATAATGAATATAGACAGCTATTTATGTAAATATCCTATACAAGTTTTGGGAGAATAAAAAATTTATACACTTTTATCCACGTATGAAGTAAAGAAGTTATACTATTCTTCCCCCGTAATTGTTTATTTATTTAACGTTTTAGCATCTATTTATTTAATCTTTAGAATTTCATGCATTTTCATGATGTTTGGCCTTCTTCGCTTCTCTTCTCTTTTCCTTTTTTTGGGACAAATTATAAATCCCTCATTCTGGAACTTCAGTTTATCATTTGTTTTTTTTAATAATTTCCCGTTACTTTTTCTATCAACACAAGCATTTTAATTCATGGAAGGAAACAAAAGACCAAATCCATGTATTAATTTGGAGCTGACTATAATGGTGATTTAATCGCTCAACTAATCATTTAGGAAATTTAGAAAAATTATTGATCATACTATATTTGTGTAAACAGAATGTATCGAAAATCTTTTTGATTTACCCCTTATATTTTTTCTTGGCAAAGTGAAAATGAAATAGAAATTAAATAGGAGTTTATTAGAAAAGTTTTAGTATGAAAACCTTATAAATGGTCTGTACATTTTACTCTCTGACCATGCACTTAAAAGTTACAATTAATAATTTTAATTAATAAATATTGTCTTCAAAAGATACCAATTAAATAGAGAAAAGTGTAGTGCTTTCATTTTTTAGGAAATGACCCTTATCCCCGTACAATTTCAAAGAAGAAAATGATTTTACAAAGAGTTCTTGATATCTAACAGGAAAAAAGTCATATAACTAAGTAACATTACCACAAAGCCAAATCTTATATACAATGGGGTGCTTTTATTTAAATTGGAGATCGAGAGGAAATGGTTTATAATTTGAATAGAAGAATATGATCATGCAAGAAGTTGTTGTGTTTTATTTTCAAATCATATGTGCATAAATAAGGGTTGTTTGAATATTTTGGCATAGAACTAAAAAAAATTATTATGCCACAAAACCAATTGCCACATAATATTTTTTTTTCTATAAAATAAGCATTAAGCTCTCCTTCCCAGTTGAGATTTAAGACGATTGTTCATCGAGAACTCTTTCTTTGCAGGAGTACAAAAAGCGAGACTATATATTTTTTTATTTCGATTTGTTTTTCTGTTTAATCTTTGCTTATATATTTTTTCCTTTTTTACATTTGTTTTAATGTACTTCTGTATGTATGCCTTAGATTAATTGTATGTTTTTGTACTTTTGGTACTATAAGAATGTTTTTTTTCTTCAATATGAACTAAATTTAGAAGAAGAAAAGCATGACCGGGAAGCGCAGGTTATTTAACTAGTTGTAAAATATTTCTCAGCTTCGTGATTAGCAGTTTTCTAGCCGTTAAAAATATTTTATCAGCATAACAACCAAATCGACGTATTACTGTCCCAATAAAGTTAATTACACATCAACGTGCCAGTTGATACTTTGAGTCAATTAGCAGTTGGTATAGATTTAGAATAAGGAATAATATGACAGCGGAAACATGGCCTTTTAAGTTATACCTTTCTTAACTGGATATGAACTGAGACTAGCACGATCTAATTAATCATTACACAAAAATACTTGCTGATAGGGTGCACAAAGAAAATCGATAAATCGATAATCCGAGTCAAATTGAAAAAAAAAACTTGATTGTTGATTTGGTTTGATTTGGCTTGATATTGAAGAAAACACCCCATCATAATTGATTTGATTTGGTTTTAACTAAAAATTTCATACCGAAACCAACCAACCCGATAATTCATTTATGTAATTTTTTAAAATATTTTATACATATAAATATTTATTGTAATGTCACTTATAAATATTTCTTAAACTTTTCACAGTTTTATCTTTTAACGTATTATTTCAAATTTAGATTTAACATTCTTGAATGGTAAATAAATTTTATAGCTCATAAAAGTAGTAACTCAAACAAAGTTAAAATCAATACTATTGCTAACAAAAGAAATTCAATTCAACACTAGGAATGACGATAGTGTTGTATAACTATTTTTTAGTTTTATATTGGTCTATAATAAAAATGCATAACTTAGTTTATCTTTTTCTTTAGTTCTTAGTTATGTAATGAATATTACTTATTGGTTGTACTTATTTTAGCATGACCTATATAGTATTTTTAGATTATATTAATTTTTATTATGGCTTATTAATTAGCAATATTTGCTTTATGTAATTTTTTATCTTTATCATTAAATATTTTAGGATAATGCTATGACTTATCTTATATTATTTTGTTATTTTCTTTAAAAATACATGATATAGTTGTGCCTTACTAGGACTAAAGAAATATTTGGAGCACAGTTGCTATGAAGACTTTATTGGAAAAAGATCCCGAAAAAACCAAAAAATTTGAGAAAAACGAGATTGAAAATTTCAATTTTGTTGGTTTGGTTTGGTTTATAAATTTAAAAACCCGACACCATTGATTTAGCTTGGTTATTAAAAAATCCGAACCAACCCGACCTATATAACACTCCTACTTACCAGCACTTATTGGAGTACCTTTTCTAGATCAAACTTCGCTGTTCCAATTTCCATGCCCTCCATCATGTTAATATTCCTTCAGTTTCATTTCACATCACAATATTTCCGTACTAGTCCGTTCTAAAAGGAATATCATGATGTTTGAAATCAATTTCACTTTAACTTTTTTTATTTTATCTCTGATTGGTTGTTTTTATACCATAAAATATCATAGAACATTTAAAATTACAAGTTACAAAAATCTTTCTCCCTTCGTAAACTTATGATCATTCAAATTGCGCCACATAAATGGAAACAAAGGACCATATATCGCACTGGTAAGATCTCCGGGAATAAACGCAGTAATGTCTGAAATTAATTTCAAAAGAATCAAGATTGCATTTGGGGAGGAATATCAATTAATTAGCACAAAACAAGAAATAATAATGAATAAACATTTATAAAACAAAGAATTTAATGAGGAAATCTGCCTATCCTATCTATCCCACAGGCTGCATGCAACTAACAAAACAGCAATCAACATGTCTATACATAAATGAATCAAAAGAACAACCTTTAATTATGTGATGATAAAGAAACTTAAGAGAAAACAAACAAAATCATCGGTCAAAATTCTAGCTAAAATAAAACAGTTTCCTCTAAGCTTCTCAGTCACTTCAGGCAGTAGAGCTGCAGGTATTCTTTCCTCAGTGTTTAATGTATCAATCGTCAATTGATTCAATCAATGTAGCAAAAATTCAATTTGCTGCATGTCATAATCTACAGTAATATATTTCTGAAAGCAAAATCCTCTTGACCTTTTCCTTTAATGGTTTAGGCCAAAGCGTACGTAGTATCCCAACCAATATTGCTCGGATCCTCCAAATATATCTTGCCAGGAGCATTCCAAATCCTTAAAGCTACATATTTTTTGAGGATCCGAACACCATTGTTCCCAACTGGTCATCTTTGCCACGCCATACGGTGACGTGATGGAGTTGGAGACTTGATTGCAAACCATCTCCATGTCAAATCTTTCAAACCATTATCATATACCTCGCAAAACTTTTGTGGCCAACCTTTGGGTTCAACGGCACTAAATCCTAATCCTGGAGTTCGATCATTCGAATGTGGATTTAATTCTTGTGTCCAATCAATAACATAAGCTGACACCCTTCTTCTAAACTTAGCCTTAAATTCAGGCCAAGCTTGGAACTTATAATGATTCACTACCATATCATGTACATTCATTTTCTTTCCCTTGTACCCTTGCTTCAATATGAAATGATGAATAACATTAAGCAAAGAATGATCAACTGCATCCAAAAATACTATAGACTTGTGCCTATTCTCCATTTTTCTTCTACAATTGTACCCTTGTGTTACTCCTATTATCGGATGAGACCTTTTATTCGATGGTCCAAATTCATAACAGGGAATGCTAATTTCTGCGACCTGTTTCTTATCTGTAATTGGCTCTTGTAAATTTCTCAGATTTGGTAACAAAGAAGGTAGCAGTGATTTCGATGGTCGGGATAAATTAGACCATAGTCGAGAATACACAAATTCATCCACATCAATGTACATCATCCAAGAACAAGAGTCCTTAGCATAAATTGCACTGTGAGAAAAACCAGCTTCTTGAGTTTTAGGCCATAGCCAAAAATATGTTTTCACATCATAGCCTTCTTGAACAAGCTCATCAAGAACTTTTGGTAAATCATCATCACTAGCATTATCGTATAATACGAATTTTTCAACCCCGATTCTTGAATGATATAAAACCCATTCTTTCAAAAATTTGCCAACGTTGTACACCATGGTACATGCACAAAGTCGAGCTCTCTCTGTCTTCTCATTATTTTCTAGCTTTCGTGGCGGGGTGTAATAAGCCACGGAAGGTACCACCACCGGAACAGGACGTACAATCTCAAGGGAGACAGTAATTCTCTCTTCAAAAGACAAAACATTTGGATCTGGCCGTTTACAACGGAAAACTTCTTGCATGGAACTCGTCACGTTGGTTCTAATTACATTATTGCCACGACCGAAAATACAGTTAAATTCGTTGCGTTCACGGTTAATTCCTTGGCGATTATTCAACCCTTTAACGAACAAAACGACGTCGTCATCCGTCGTTAGAGAGTCATAAACAAGAAACGTCCAACGTAACAGCTCCGGCTGTTTAAACGGCGTTACATTATTCTTCTTTTGGGAAGATTTCGTCAGCATGGGTTGTTTAAACGGCAATCTCCGACGTGCTCTCCTGGGAAACTCGCACTTGAATAAATTGCGAGCTGGAAACCGGAGCTCTCCGGCAGGTATCGCCGGAGATACCTCCCCCGTTTCAAATACACAAACATAAGGATCCTCTTGAGAGGAAATTAAAGGAGTATAATCAGGAGACACAATAACGAAAACTTCCCAATCAGGCATTAGAATTGATACAGAAGAGATAATATTATTTGTTGAAGGAGTAATGAGAGGAGATATATGAGAAGGGGAAGAGATAGAGATGTTTTCTTCGAGTGCAAGGTTATTGGTTTTGGAGGAGATGGTGATGGTGATTTGTGGTGGGGGNGACGGAGAGGAGAGGAGAAGAAGGGCGGAGATCATCATCGTCGACGGTGGAGGAGACGGCGGAGATAGAATCACGAAGTTGAAGATGATAGAGAGTAGCAAAGAAGACAAGGGAAGTGACAACGAAAAGAAAGGTGGTAGGAATTTTTCGAGCCATAATCTTTTTCATAACAATGGCGGAATTGGAAGGTCATAAATTAATACTAGTAGTAAATATAATGTAATGAACAATGAAGGAGAGAATTAATATATGGAATTTCAATTCAATAAGAAGAAGGAAGAAGGGCATGCAGCCTGGCACAAAGATTCCTTACATGATTAGAATATTAGTAGGAAATTGAAGTTGGATTGGTATAATGATTGAAATTCTTGATGCAAAAGTAATGGGAACTGGAAAGGGAATTATTGTTGGTTTTTGGTTGGTTTATTCTTTCTAATAATTGTCTGAGGCTGATTATGATTTTATCAATTTCCCAAATGACCCGGTGGATATATGTGGAAAAAGATACAATGGACATGGGAGGACAACGGACCCGATTCCATTAATGGATCATGAAGTAAATTATACCTCGATTTAGTTTTTTTTATTCAAATTTAATTTAAAGTTTGTTTAGGCACATTGCAGTAACGTGTAAATTATTATTAATATCATAATTTGACTATTTTTAAACTGATTATGACAACGTTCTTCTTACTTACATACACACATACATATGAGCGAAGTTGGTCGGTATTTAAAAAAAAAAAAGAAAAAATCATTTTATTATTACGAAACCGATCAACTTTGGCCGAATTTTTTTTCGGCACAAAAATACAAAAATTACTTTTATGTCCCGCGAAAAATTTTTCAAGAAATCGATCAATTTTGATCGATTTTTTATTTAAAATAAATTAAAATTAATATTTAAAAAATCGACCAAAATCGATCAGTTGTTTCGGTTGGTCACTTTAAAAACCAACTGATTTCAGTTGGTAATTTTATTTATTAATAAATCCAACCGACATCGGTTGGTTATTTTTGCGCGAAAATGCAATTAAAGAGTATTAAAAAAGAAGATAGTCTTAAAACAAAATGCATCAATGGTCTAGTAGTAGAATAATCCTGTCACAATACAGACCCCGGCAGACTCTGGTTCGATTCCTAGATAGTGCATTTTTAATTATATAATTAAAAATATCGACTGCCATGAATCGATCTGTTTTCAGTCGATTTTTGCCAATTACCCACCAACATCGGTCAGTTTTAACAGTCGAATTTTTTTTTTAGTAGTGATATATATATATATATATATATATATATAGATAGATAGATGCGTGCGCGTGCTCATATGCCCTTATACACATGTATCATATTAAATTTGATTTATATTCTACATGTCTAGCTTTTGTTCTTTGTTCTGATATTTCTCATTCAGGGACCATGAATATTTGATGTAACTCTATTTTGATTTGGCTGTTGAATGAGTTAGTGCAGCCGTATTTTTGCGCCTACTTAAGATTATCCTTCTATCGTGTGCACTGGGTGGGGTTTAATAATTTATTTATTATGAGCAATATTATTGTGTGCTGCTCGTTCAATAATGCATTTTTATTAGATTACCATTTTCCGTATAGATGACCATACTAGATATATTAATTAGTTGCCAAATTGTGTCACAGTCCATTTCCACGAAGCACTTGGAGATTCAAACGAGGCAACTCGAGTCTTCCGTTACTTTCCACTTTATCAATTTCCTCTCATTAATTATATAAACAAATGCTGACATTTTTTTTTTTTTTAAAAAGTTCTTTCATATAATTATGCTTTTTAAAGATTAAGATTCATCATTGAGTAAAATAAGTAAATGTTACTAAACAGGAGAGAATGGTAAATAACCTGTAGCAACGAAAACTATACTATTTTATTGCGGACATAATTTAAATTCAAAAATAAATCAGAAAAACTTGTACTATTATACTTACTACTGTAAGAAAAGAGTAAGATTCAGGTGGTGATTCTGTCTTCATTTCTTGGTTTTCCTTCTGACGAATTTAATATACTTGGAGTGGCGTGATTGTTTTCTAATACCGTGGTACTTTATGCATGAACACGTGATGAGAAATATTGAAGGACGTGAGTTGCAGGGAAGATTTAGTTAGTTATACTTAAATAACATAATTAGTTACAGATTATCGTTTACTGATAGTAGTTAATTAGTTACTCCCTGCATCCCAATTTTTATGATGAAGTCAGAATTTCGAGAGTCAAACGAATTATTCTTTAACTATAATTTGTTGCATGCGTTTTAAATATTTTGAATTATTAATTATTTTGACTTATACTACTTTTTATGTAGTTTTTAAATGGAGTATATAAATTTTATTTCAAAAAATTAAATGATTCCATGTTCAAATATACTGTTAAAACTAAAAAATTAAAAACTCAAAAAATAAAAAGTATCACATAAATTAGGACAGAAGAAATATATAGCAGTGTATGAATTACTATATCAAGATGAGTTGTATGCCTAAGTGATATTATGGTTTCTTACAAACTTATCATAATAAGTGATATTATGATTGCTTAAAAGATAAGTATAAATGACAATAATAATATGAAAAAGTGTTGTGAAATGAGGGAGAAGAAGATAGAGAAGACAGAGATGATAGAGAGAGGAAGAAATGATTTTATTAATGTGATAATAAAACTCAATATGCGATTCACAATAGCCTCCTTTAAACTTAGCTAACACTTACCTCTAAACTAACAACTAACAGTTACTTGTAACACTTTTAACTAACTTATTAAATAATTACGAATTTGCCCTTATGTCATTCCTCAAGTTATATGGTGTAAAAATATCGAAAACACCTAACTTGGAATTCAAATATGCATGCTGAACTTTACTCAATCCTTTTATGAGTAAATTTGCAGGTTGATCATTGGTAGGGATATACTTTGTACAGACCAGTCCTTGTTGAATTTTTTATGCTCGGTTCTCTCGTGATAGACTGGATTAGCAGCTATTTGAATGGCTGCTTTGCTATCAGTGAAAATGTCTACTGGTAATTTAACTTCTGCATCAATTTCTTTCAACATTCCCAGTAGCCATGTCAATTCTGCCACTGTTGCAGCTAAGCTCCTGTATTCTGTAAAAATTCTTAAGATAGTAGTTTGGTTTTTGGACTTCCAAGATACTAGAGAATTGCCTACTTTGATAAAAAAAAAAAAAAAAAAAAAAAAAAAACTTGTGTAATAGATCTCTTAGTGACTGGGCAAGCTGCCCAGTCTACATC
This sequence comes from Nicotiana obtusifolia, assembly GCA_002018475.1. Classification (NCBI taxonomy): domain Eukaryota; kingdom Viridiplantae; phylum Streptophyta; class Magnoliopsida; order Solanales; family Solanaceae; genus Nicotiana; species Nicotiana obtusifolia. The sequence goes on along the minus strand of MCJB01050897.1, from coordinate 1,726 downwards.
ACAATATGCAGTGACAGTGTTGATGTGTTGACTTAATAGCAGGATACCTTGTCCTGGATTGTTCTTCACATATTTTACAATTCTTAAGGCAGCTTCCATATGAGACTTCTTTAGTTGCTGAAGGAATTGACCTAGAGTTTGAACTCCAATAAGCTACATCTGGTCTAGTAATAGTTAGATATAAGAGTTTACCTATTTACCTTTGATAAGATGTCTGATCAACTGTAAGATCTTCTACTGATCTGTCATCCTTTGAAATGTGCTCATTATACTGTTTAATTGTAAGCTTAACATTAGTATCAATTGGTATAGTCGATGGTTTAGCTGTAGTTAGTCCAACTTCTGCTATAAGTTCTAAAGCATATTTCCTCTTATGCATAATAATGCCTTTGCTGGATCTAGCAAACTCCAGCCCCAGAAAATAACTTAACTCTTCAAGATCTTTCATCTTGAAGATGTCCTGTAGGGAAGTCTTAGTGTCTTGAATCAGCTTCAAATTGTCCCCAGTAACTAACATATCATCAACATAGATAAGCACTAAGACCATACCATCGATTGTCTATCTTATATATAAAGAGTGATCAAATTGACTTTGTTTGAACTATAATTTTAGAAGAGTTTCATATAGTTTTAAATCCATTGTCTTGGGGCTCGTTTCAGCCCATACAAGGATTTAGTAAGTCTGCACACTCTCTTCTCCCCTTGACTTCTAAATTCGTCAGGTAAATCCATGTATATCTCATCAAGTAGATCACCTTATAAAAAAGTATTATATACATTCATTTGGTGTATATGCCATTGCTTAGCTGCTGTCAGTGCCAATATGGTTCTAACAGTTTGTCACGACCCAAGCCGGAGGGCCGCGACTGGCACCGGACCCTACTCAACGGGTACCGGCGTACCCTTCATCTAACTTTCCTTATTATCTATAAGGCTTGTCATATGCATATAATCTCGAACAATAATTATAATGAACCGAGACATCATGCCATGATACGAACATACTTATATACATAATATGGCCAACAAGGCTGCAATGCAAAACCATAAAACAAAATACATACGTTTGTCGACAAGGCAATTCAACTGTACATAAGTCAACCAATCACTTGTCTATGCATGAATTGAGATTTGTCTATGAGCCTCTACAAAAACGTACATAATGCAACCTATGTCGGAATAGGGCCCCGACATGCCCATAATGCCTACAACAAAATGCATACCAAGACTGTGGCAAGTCCGAAGGATGGGTCTCACCAATATCTGCTGAACTGGGTAGCCTACTGTGGTGGGGGAGATTCGTCTATCTGCCCGCTCGGACCTGCAGCACGACATGCAGCGTCCACAAATAAAGGACGTCAGTACGGATAATGTACTGAGTATTTAAGACAGGAAACATAATGCAAGAACAATAATAAGCATCAGGGTAAGAGACATACAACCTGTACCATCTGAATGCCCCTGAGGGCGACTAACCATGTCATGCCTGACATGCATATGCATATACATATATTTATATCCTTTTTAAAATCATCATATACATATATACGCCTCTGTGGGCCTCATCATCATCTCATACATATGCCTCTGCGGGCCTCCTCATGATCATACCCAACTGATCAGTGGTTGCACAATAGGTGACATACCCGGCCGACTATAGCGCGGCTCGGTAGAGTAAAATAGCTGTCGACTATAGCGCGGCTAAGTAGAGTAAAACATATACATA